>JAHZMV010007002.1:0-25201 GCA_027743765.1 Coecobrya sp. COE2
TCTTAATCAATCTATCGGAAAGCTGTACGTGGATTTGAAAAAGGATAATCGACCAACCTAAAAAAATTATAGTGTAATAACAATTGGCAATGATATCGTTCATTTTTTTCAGTAATTTCAAAAAAACTGTAGGATATGATACTGCTGCATATTATGTACCAACGTAATATATAGAGAACATGTTTGCATCAATATCATTGTCCAACTTTTCGCTCCTTTGATGGGCATAAAATTGTAATTTAATTGTAAATTAGGGGAAAAAGTGTCAGGTAAATTGGTAAAAGTGTATGAAGTATGTCACTCTGGTGTACTTTCATTAAAAAATCTTTTAATTGTTTTCTAAATTCAATGGGAAAAGTAAACTGATTGTGTAGAGTTGATGACGATGCGCATAATCATATTACAATAATATGTAGTATAATTTCCTACAGCATAATTATAAATAACAGTTTCGAGAATTCATACATACGTCCGCGTATGCTAGCCGTGAGTATTGATGATATGCAATCCTGCATTCAACTTCAATTTTGCAAAAGTTAACGAAGAAGACGGGCTCCTACAAAAAAAAGAAACCTGACCGTCTTCTACAAAAACTGTGATGGATTGTTATTGGAGATACGCATAATATTTTACATACTATATTATCATTAAACAATTTTATTGTACCTTAAGATAAAAATTTTGTTTTCGTAACAAGTTTCGCATGAACGTCTATATAGTTTGTTTAATTAGTTATTAAGAGCGCAATCTTTGTTCTGTCGTACGTCATGAATGAACTGAATATAATGTTATAAAAATATCTTTATTATGTATATTATGCAATAGTGTAAGCAAATAGCCGTTTTATGAAGGACAAATCAAGAAAAAAATATAAGTCCGAGGGATTTTTTGCGTTGACTTGTGTCGTCTGAGAATTCGTATGAGAATTCGTATGAGAATTATAACTGTTTTGCATATTCAATTTGAAGTTTCATGTATATTTAATCGAGGAGGAAAAAAAGAGATTTTGAATGGCGTTGCCGATTTAGTGTATAAAATGGTCATTTCTATAATTGAGTTTACTTATTATTATTTTTTTTCGTTTTGTCGAGATGTTTACAATTATAGTTTGAGCGTTTGTAAATTTAATGGAGATGTTTGCTATTTGCTGAATGGGAGTATCTAAAGAAATAAATATATAATGAAAATGAAAATATACAGTTTAATAAAATGTCTTTTTTTATTTGTCACCGAATTTCGAGGTAATGTCATTAAGTTCATTAAAAAGCAACAAAATACAATGGTCATTTCGTTAAAATTAAAAAAAGTCCATTTCTTGGAAACACATACAAGCACATTTGGACTATAAAATGTAGATACCGGAGGCACCCGGCCGTACAATTAAAATAAGTTTGTTTAAAATCAATCCATTTAAAAATTAAGTTGTAAAAAATTATATTGATTGCCTTACTGATCTGTTACGTACATATAACGAAAAAAAGTTACGACTGACTACTGACGTCTTAATTTCATTTGCAACCTTAAATAATTAAGCTGAGTAATTAGTCGCCGTAATAACCACTAATTTAGTATAAAGTATTTTTACATTAATATCAAATGACGTGTAGTACAAAAATATTTACGGTAAAAACTGATTTTTACTGTACATTGACTGCGCTGCGTAAGGCTAAAATTGGTGACTTTAATTGTTCCCTTTTACGATAGGCCGTGCAACGGGGATATTATGTAAATTATTAAATTATTATGCATATTATTATGTATATTATTAAATATTACTCAATCGTTTCAATGTCATCGTCCTCTTGCATCCGTTGTTGGCCGGTCTTTTTATCATGAATTATACCCAAAACTTTCTTCAATCGACCAGAAAATTCAGTAGCTTCTTGATGTAAAGGGAGTTCTGACATTCCTTTTGAAAAGTTATCCATGGGGGGTAAGTCTGAGACGGTATTGACATCATCTTCTTCAGAGTGTCTGGCGAGAACGTTCAGCAGCTGATCTGCTGGAATTGCTTTAAAAACACGACAGATTTTACAATTAAGATTATGCATAAATACACTGGTTGGGGGCTCTAATTTTAAATGAAAATACCTTTTTTTGTAACAGACGCTGCTTCCTGTGGTTGAACTTTCTTCACCGCTGCTGGTGAGGCTTTCTTTAGATCAGTATCCTTGGAGGTACTAACTTTCTCCAAATAGCTTTTCTCGGCCCACGGATAAGTGACATCATCAGATTCCCAACTTGGTTCTTTTTCGTCAACCATCCAATCCGGCAATGGTGCCTGTTTGGCTACACCAGCTGAATCAAAAAATAATAGTTCAGGAACATTTTGCAGTTAATTACATTTTCGTACATACTTTAGTATTACAATTACATATAATTTTTGTGTTGAGCATACCTTCGGCCTCATGAGAGGTCTTCTGTTTCTTAAAAAGTGGGTTGGGTAAGATATCTGGATTTGATTGTATATTTTCGTCTGTAATACAGAATTAATCAATAATATGTTTATTGTGAGTCATTAATATTTTAGCGCATTCTATCAATTTATTTACAAACAAATAACAAAGTTAAATTACCTTCATCGTCCGAATCAATTGTAATAATATCTAATGGACGCTTTTTACGATTTTCACCACTGGTTTCTTCAACAATTATAACATCGTCATCAGCAGTGTCTGCTGCGTCACTGGTGGGGTCGGGTGGATCCGACGGATACGTTGTAGTAAACTCGACTGGTGAGAAAGGTGGGTCTAACAATGACGGGGACTTGGAGCGCTCATAAGACGACTCTCGCGCACGTTTCATCAAATTCATCTCATCTTGTTTCTTACTGGCCATAATTTTCTTCCGTTCCTCCTCACGTCTCTCAAGTTCTTCCGTTACCCGGTAGTTCCGTGGGCCAAAGGAAACTCCTTCGTATTCAAGATCACTCCAGTTTCGGCCTGGAGGAATAACATTCCTGTCTATCATGTCTGAAAAATCCAGATAAAATTAGTAATTAGGGCATAACCAGTTATCAAACAAATTGTGACTACTTATTATACAACCATTTACTTTTATAAATTTGCTCTATAGACTCAACATCCGAACTGGGTCGTCGGGATGTAGTGGGTTTTGGCGGTCCTAATAAATCGTCATACCACTTTGGGCCGTCATCTTTGGCACTTGAAGTAGAGCTTTGGGGCTCTAAGACGATCACATCATTATCATCCTTAGTAACGGTATGAGGAGCAGGGGTACCAGATGACTTCTGTCCCGAAGGACGGTTAGCAGTCCAAATAGCTATTTGTTCTTGAATGGGGGTTTCTCCTCGAGCCCACCTTTTTACGATATTGTCCAAGGTATCCTTTTTATTGAATGGAATGCCAAAATGAATTCCAACCTATAAAAAAATTATTCGTTTCTTTAAAATGAGTTTCATGTTTAAAGATATATACAGCAAAATATTTAAATTCCCATCGTACATCTCTAAATCCTGCAGGTACCGGCGAAGTAAACCCTGGAAAGTCAACCAACTTCTCCTTCAGCAAGTTAGCCACTTCAGTTTGCGATTTGGTCTTTCGTACTGAAAGTGATAATAAAATAAAACCAAGATCTCGATTAAAATAACTCTTTGCACATGTGTATGTAATGTGTGATTTAAACTTAACGTAAAATATTTGCATACCAGTGTCAGCACCGTAAAATTTAAGGCCGGAGGCCGCTTCAGCAGCCTGCCGAAACCATCCTGGCGGGTAACCAGATTTTCTCATGTTGTATATATGCCCAGGTACTTGAGTCTTTGTAAGATCCATTGCTGATCTCAAAGCAGGAGATAGAACACCGGGTTTAAAATCACTGTATTTCATTTCTAACGGAAGCTCATGGTAACGGGTGTCTTTATCCCCGACCTGGGACTTAAACTGACGTCGTCTCCTACTTATCAGAGCATAATCCAATTGTTCTGGGCAGTCATTGACAGTGTGATCACCCAAGCAATTGAAACAACTTCTTTGAGGAACGCAGGGAGGCAATGACTCTTCTTCCTTCCCATTGTTGCTATCAGTAGTTGACTGATTGTCCAAAACAGTCTTGAAATCCTACAAAATGTGCAAAACAAATTGAATTATTAAAATCCTTGCGAAAACAAGAAAATAAAATTACTACGTATTAGAGGAAGAACATACGACTGAATAGAGTGGTATCTTGTCTATTTTCTTGTCCTTTTCCTTCGTGATTCCTAAACGTAAATCATGATCACCACGCCACAATCCATATCTCGGCTTTGGATAGGTATAGGTGACTGGTTTTGAGATTTCATCATTCTCCATGTTTGAGCGTTGGGACTCATCCCCATTATTGTCCAGTGCAAAAGCAACTCCGCCAGTAATCCCGTCTTCAAACCGAACTCTTAAGCCTCTCCTATTTGTTGGATTTGTCGGAGGAGGACTCTCCGGCGACTCTCGAACATCAGGTGGGCTTTCAGGTGAATCAATCAAAGTAACAGCCTCTTCTACCTCCATCGGGATGTTTAACGGTTCTCCATTAAATCCGGTACTTTCTTCAACAACAATACAAGGTGACTCCGGAGACTCCATAATAGGATCAGGACTCGTCGGTGTGTCTTGCTCTTCACCCGACTTGTTGTCAGTATTATCTGACCCCTCCACCGAATTTACAATTTCTACTTCGTCCTCACTAGTCGTATCATCCTCAAATATAATCACCTCCTCAAGTTGGGATCCAGAGCTCGATGTCTGAGCCCCTGGGGCCAGACTTTGAACACACGTAATCTTCATGACTCTCTAATTTCCTTACACACAGATTACGCAAATTGTCACCCGTCTTTCATTCCATCTTAATTCCCCACCCAGTTAATCTGCAATTACACAAGAAAAAAAACATTAAAAACATTCATTTCCCCTTAAACAACTAATCTGCCACTTAATTTAACCAAATTATTCATGTAGACACACAAAAAAACCTTCCCCCAATGTAAATTATCCCATTTATTCCCATTCCTCTTAATTAACCAAACAGCCCACCTGATTTACATAAACTACAACTAAAAAACCCAAAAAACTCTCAAATTTACCAATTTACAAGTTTCCCAGTCCTCTTGCCCGTTCAATGCACTGCACAGTGCAGTTGTCCACTCAACAAAAGTCAAATTAGCAAACTTAATTGCTAATTTGCTAATTTTACGATCAAAACAAGAGCACGTTTTTAAACAAAAGACCTTGACCACTTTGTGTGATGACAAAAACGAGAAACATGCGAGCAGCACACAAAAAAACCCGTGTGCAGCGAAAAAAGGGAATAAAAACCAATTCTTGAGCCTCGAACAAAACAGCCGACCAACAAGTTACAAAAGTCTCTGTCTCAGCTCCTCTTTCGTTCACTCTGCTTTGCTGCCTAAAACTTGGGGTACTGCGCGACTTCTGCTGTGCAATTGAATGAACAAAGGTATCTGATGAATGAATGCAATGAAATTCATGAGTTTAATGATAATTAATGTATATAAAATTAATGATGATAATTAAGAGTATGAATGTTATGTAAGGAAAGGTAATTAAATCTGAGTTTGTGTGTACTGTTTAATTTATTATGATGGCGTAAGATCTCCTCATGAGGTATAAATAAATCGCTTTATTTATTAAAATAATGTTTTTTTAAAGATTATATTGCTTTTCTTTCAAAAGTCACATAGTTTGAATATCTAAAGGAAATTAGTTGATTATTGTGTGTACACACATGTAACAACCAGGCTAATTAATATAGTACTTTTGTATGTATGTATATAAATGACTGTTGTATTTTTTATTATAAATAAATACAAAGTTCGAAATTACATTGACGACTATTATTTTGTTTAATTAATAATTAGTGGTATTCTAACCCTAGTAACGTTTTGTCTTTGCGTTGTTGACTTATGTACACATGTAAACATTGAAACATTTATATTATTACTAATTTACTGAAACATTACAACAAGAGAATGGAAAGACGGAACAAAAATAATATATTATGTATATATTATTTTTTTAAACTTTTCTCTCTGAGAGGCTGGAGAATTCACTTATATAATTTTTTTAAATGATTTAGTTAGTTATTCACACAATCTGCACGTTCCTTGAGGGAGAGTTCGAGTTGTTGGTGGGATGACCTGTGGAGTCCAATTGTTGTTTTAATTGCTCCAACTCCCGGAGACCAGTTTCAGTCAGTTCGTATTTGTGAACTACTAGTTTATGGTAGAAGTGAATTGCGAATACTATGAATAGGATCAGGACAGGCACCATGATAATTGTTGCGGATGAAGCGGCCATGATGGAGTAGTCGTAGAATTTGACCCAGCATAAGATGGCGAGCTCGCAGAGGAACAGAAATATACCTAAAACTGTACTAAACGCCCATCCAGCTTCAATGTACCTGCAATTAATTCAACAAATAATTTAATTGTACATCAAAACAAAAAGGTAGCATGAGGATCTTGGTAATTTATGATAATTTTTGTAACTTTTTATATTTCTCATTTCCTATTGTAAACTTTCTCTATTTCACTTTTTAAGATTTCTCTTGTTACCCCATGCTATTGTCAACTTTGCATACTATAATTAAAATTAAGAGTACGACTAACTTACCAATGCATTCGCTCATGTGGCGATTCCTCCACTATATTAATATTGTGTAGATTGGATATAGCTTCCACATTTGGTAAAATACACGTGCTTATCATCAGTGCTAACATGTGCACTGCAACCAACAAACTGGTACATATTACAAACGCCACCAGGAGTTCTGACGGGACCTTTGTTTCCTCATTCAATTGCATTTCCACCATTGCAACCTAAAAACCAAGAAGGAATAAACATGTATCATAATTACTGACCTTACAAATCTTAACTATCTTCAATATTATAAAAAATATATTTGCTCTTGTCTTACCATTGCAAATCCAGACATCAGTGCAGAAGTCTTGTTAATCGCTTTTAATTTGGCACGACTTAAATGAAGCTTCCTCCATGAAAGAAGCGTTGCCGCCGAATGCGGTCCTTCACCACTCATATTGTACTGAAATAATGTAAAATATATTTAATTTAAGTTACAGATACACACACTTTCCAAAAAACATAGCAATTAGACAAATATGGATGTTGAAAGATAACGTGTTAAAAAGTCGTACAACCATTTTAAACGAAATCAGACACAGCAAACTGTATAAAAAAGGCAATTAAATAAAGAAAATCTTACATATAATGGGGCTAACGAAATACCGTTATACATGTAGTCAGTCGTAAGACAAGATACGACAGCTTTAAGCGAGCGTGAACAAAAAGCCATTTTTTGGGGAAATATATAACAATAATTAAAAATACAGACTTTACAGGAGTAAGTGTTAAAATTTTGAAAATAATGTGGTGAAATTTGAGCAGAGAAGAAAACGAAAATGGCGAGAAACCATCAACTAACTATTTTTTCTCTATCACCAAATAAAATTTTTTGTTGCGCATGGGAATAGAAAGCAAAGATGACATTTTTACAGTGACAAAAAATGTTAGATGCATATTATTGTACAACCACCTGCTGCATAAAAATAAGAAATGAAGTATAACAATAGTGACAGATATAATATTGATGCAGCCTAAAAAAACTACTATTCCATTTTTATTTGCAATTTCATAAATAACGCTGGTGTGCTTTGCATTTTATTAGCATTTGCTATGGCAGACTATACAAAAAAACTACTAAAAAAAGAAGTCGGAGAGTAGTAAATAATTCATAATTATGGCCCATATAACTAAAACGTAACAAAGCAGATACATAAAAATGTAAAACTTTAATTGAAATTGAACAACAACCAACAGTTAAAACTGTTTTTACTGCAATGCGATCCATTTATGCTGGACATTTGTTCACAGATTTTTTTGAAAAACAACTAACACGTCAGGAGTTTTTCGGCAAATGATCTTTAATGTAATTATGATTCAGCAACCACCACTTTGATTCATGATCAGTTTTCTTGGTAGAAATATGAGATGACGGGTATTCTGCGTAACATGCTTAAACGAACATAATCAGCAGTCAAAGGTCATATAAATTCCTTATACGCCTGCCATATAGCTCGGTAACATAAAGAAAATTAAAAACTATGAAAAGCTAAAATCTACGTCACTAAATATAACGAGCATAATTTAATTGCCATAAATATTTTTGTCTGTAAACTGGAATGAATAGCTACATAAAAAATGAGGATTTGAGAACAAGTTGCAAGTTCAGTGTCTCATATTACTTATTTTTCAATATATCGCCTTCACCTTTGACATGCAGATGAAAGCTGATCCCCTCATTAAAATGTCATTTTAAACAGGTTGCAAATTAAAAAATCTACTGACATAAAAATGTCCAAAGAAACATGATATGTAATTGCAGAATTGATAACAAAAAACTAGGTTAGGGTTAAGGTGATTGCAGAAAAACACAATGAAATGCAGTAGGCACTTATGCTACTGAAATGAAATAAAAGTTATGCGAATTTAGAGATAATTAATGCAACTGAAGTAATAATGGCTCCATAAAAACACAACTAATGGGGATTATATTTCTATGGGAATTTTTATGCTGTCTAACTATGTACAACTGGGCTTACCCCTTTCTTGTAATACGACCGAAGTTCAGGAGGAATCCATTCCATTTTAGTGATACAGTAATGAAGCATTAATTAAGTGTCGGCACTAATAGTTTTTTATCGACGACACAGAATGCCTCGTTCATTTTTAAAGGTTTTTGATTAGTTTGTATTAATGTCATTTTTTACTGAGTATGTAGCTGTTTTACGGTTTTATAGATATGATGTTGCGTTGTATGTAGCTCTCAGAGAAGTGTTCAATTCTACAACAATCAATATTAAAATGGAAGATATATGAAAATTTTCCAGTACGAGCACCAAATGTAAATGATAATGTAATCGATTTCAATATAGATGCTCTTAAAAGCCTTAATTATTCCATTGAGTAAATGCAGACAATTTGAAAACTTAAAAATTGCAGCTAAATTTAATTGCAAATGAAAGATAAGAATGAAGGCTGACTTTAGGTACCATACAAATCATGTCAACGATTAACATAAGCATTTCTAGTACTAAAAATTAAAATTTTCTCCTGATTGGCAATTACTTTTTGATTGTGCAATCCTATTAAAACCCTACAAATACTTTATAAAAGCTTAACCTGTTCTTCCCAAGCACTTATTGTAAACCTTTTTCCCAGATCAATCTACCCTTTTTAATAACCTTCGAACTTGAATTTGATTAAACACAAAAAAGCTTTGAAGATTTAGTTTGACAAAAATCTAGAAATAAAAATGGTGTACCAAGTGTGAAATGCTCGAAAATGGCAAGTTGTTATCAGACAAATACAAGGCGGCGTTAGATAAAATATTTTTTTAAATGTCATTTTAAGAAAAATGAAATGTCACACCTCATCGTCGCCTTCATCTTGAAACTCATAAGACCCCATCTTTTCCGTTGAATTAGGATATCCAGTATTCATGAATGCTCATCGACAATAACAATTTGTGTAATTATGGCCTTTGTGTGAGGGGTAGGTTGGTGAGGGATGATGACTTTACTCAAAACTGAGCTTAAAGTACACAAATTATTGTTAAGGATTTTAATGGCGAATGATTTTAATTTTCTCTGGCTCGAAAAGTGTTATAATGACTAACGACAATACTAACTATCTTTACAATTTAAATGACAGAGACAAACAAGCTGGAGGAAAACTAGCTTTGAATAATGTGAACTAGATTAACTGCATGAGGACAGTTAAGCTGAGCGTGAGTATTTGTACTATTAAAGATATAGGGACGCTAATTAGTAATGCGAAGAAAGAATTTAAATGTAGCTACTATACTTACATAACTGGATATAAATTCAGTAAATGTTTAAAGTAAGTTTATAGGAAGGAATGTTAAATAGGTAAACGGGTTTTGCCCTACAAATTTGGAATTTTGTAGATAGATTAGAGTAGTTTGCTAGCTAGAGGGACTGCATAAAATCTACCTTGTTTGAATTTGAAATAATTTTAATTTAATGGCAATTAAGGTTATGTTAGTAATTTTGAAGGAATACTTTGTATCTTAGATGACTTAGTTCTTCGTTCAGCAGCGTCACTCGCTCCAATTCTGAATTGTTATAACAGTACATTGTTCTAACACGAGGTGGGTGTGTAGCGGCGTCCGATGCGCATGTGTATTTAAATCATTTCACAATACATTCCACTAACTAAACCGTTAACTTTCTTTAACTTTTTCTCTGTAATGCTTCCCTATTTACTTAAATATTAGCAATTATAGATAACCATGAAACCTTTCTGTTGGGTTTTTGGGTAATCCAATATAAATCAATTACTAATTGCATATAAGTAGCTGATTAATACATCAACCACCTTTATTTGTCCTTTTATGAAAAACAAAACAATTAAACTTTAACATGCGCATAAAAATTAACACTGTAATGGCATGTGGGAACGTAATGGAAAAAACACCCTCCTTCCTCGATAATGTCTCCTCTTTACATAAACTCAACACTCAAAAAATAACTAATAAAATGCGGTTAGACAGATTCTACTTCTCAAATAAATACTAAAAACGGTTAAGTAAAAGGTTTCGTTTGGAAAACTTTAATCATTCACAATCATCCAACATAACTACGCGTACATCTTTCCGGGCAAGTTTGCTGACATTGCTACACGGCTCCGATTCCGACTCTTCCCATTCATTACCAAATGAGTTACTAAAGGCCAACATTTTTAACTGTAGTTAAACTTAACCGGCACTCCAGCCCTCCCACCACCCACGTAACGACAAAACTACTGACAAACCCAGTTCAAAGTTCCTGCATCCATTTCCTCTCCAGTAAACCGGTAGCACACCACCTCAATTTACAAACTTTCACAAGATGGAAGGACAAAACTTAAAATTTAACACCTGGTCAGGCTATGTAATTAACTGGAAATTTATATCGAGGTCATACCACACAAACAATTAAGATAATCACTGCTCTCCCATTATTGTCTCAAGTTTTAGGAGGCATTGCAAACCAAACTGTTCTCGTCGCCACTCCCATTATTCCAGCAACGAACTCAATTAACGTCCTTGTATCCCTTGTAACAATGCATATATATTATTTAACAGGTAACAATCAAAACAGGAAATAAACTGTCATTTTATGTCACTTGGGTAGGTAATAATATCTCACAAACCACAACAACAACCACACTCCCCGGATATTTGACACCTGATATATTTTAATTGGCAATACCTAACCAATTATTATTACTATTATCATCATACACTTATTGTTTTGATCTCCGCAAAAAAATCACATTTATCTCAATACATAAATATTTTAATGTTTGAAAACTCTTTCTAGAAACTTGATCTTTGTTTACATTAGAGTAACGGTACTAGTTGTAATTACTTGTAAGTACCGTTTACTCATGTATTGCATTGTTCTCGATTTATTTGATTGTTTCAGTCTATTTTAATGACAGAAAAATAACATTGTTGTAGCCTACCCGACTACTATTCACTTTTGCTTAAGTTCACGTATCTACCTACGTTCACCTGTTCACCTTACTCATAATACTACCAAATATACCTACATTTGATACACTCTAATCATCACACTCAAAACATACTCTGTATAAATTTGCGATAATACTGACTACTCCAATAAATAAGATGAATGTTTAAGTAAGTGTCTTTAAACTTACTTCACAGTAATTAGTGTAGTACTTGTGCTTCTTCTTGCAAAAGAACAGTCTATTTGTCATTACGATGAGGATAATACGCCGCTATAATACTACTACTACTTGTTGTTCTCTATAATGCCTAATGTTTCTTGTTAGAGGTATGATATAACTTATTATAAACCAGAGTAATTTTCCTTCCGATGGCCAACAAACCATTAACTTGGGTGGATGACGATGGGGGTGGATAGGTGGAACTTGAAGAAAATATGCTGGTTTGAGGTGAAGAAGATGGGTGAAAAAACGAGTATATTTTTTATTGTTAAAAATGATATATTTTTTCTCACATATGCATGCAGCCGAGATGTATCAAACTGTGGCAATGTGAATCAAAAGCCGAAAGTGTAAGACATTTGGTTACATTGCATGTTAGAGGATGGATGATGATGCTCTTGTTTTTTACTGAGTCCTGTTATCATAACTGAGTTACTGAGGATGACGAGATGTGGTTTTGAATCACCGTAAAACTTAGGAATAACTGGTGGATGTAATATAATGTACCTAAATGGAAAGTACAGCGGTGGTGGCGGCACACGTTTTTGCGTAATATGCATACAGTTCATGTCTTTTTTCACTTTTGTTTGCTTAATTTGGTTTTTTAAGTTAAAATCGTGATAACGACTTTTGGTTGGATTGGATGTTGTATGGTGTAATAGGGGCTGAGTGAAAGAATACTTGGTTTATACTGACGAATTTGCCAGGTTTCTGGCAATTTTTCATGATGAAAGCTGATATAAAAAAGGGGAAAAAGTTTGTAATGATCTCTGATGGAATTTCGACTGTTTCAATTGCGTAATTAGCTGGGGCATATTTTTTTCTTGTAGTTTTCCCATTTTATGTTTTACATAATATATTCGCTATTGTGAAATTTTATATAAGCCAAGTAATTTGTGATGGAAGATGAAAAAGGCAGATATTTTTTTGTTTTAAATACAATTTGTTGAAATGTATGCAACGGTGATGACAGTACTCACAAAAAACCTATTGATTTCTTAACGTAACTAGTTGTAAGAGAAAGTATGAATCTATATACATTTCTTAAAGGAATCTTATACAAAGCTTGCACACTTTACTTTTACTGAATAGTTAAGAGGAAGGTTTTCTCTTGGCACAAATGACTTTTTAAATAATCAATTAAAATTGTTTGGTATGTTATTAACTAACCATGCTAGTGCTAGATCTTCCTTCCATGGCCATTGCAGCTTTGTAATAAGATGACATATTATTTAATTGATACTCACAGGATGCACTGGATCAATTCGTAAAATCAGAATGAAATGGATCCCATTTCCTGAACGAATTAAACAGCATTTAATGGCCAGATTGGGAGTGTACAGAAAGAAATATTTTAAACTCAATGTAACGCAAAACCCCTACTCTGATTTTTGTGCAGACAAACCTATTATTATGTTATTCGTATGAATGAAAATATAATTGTTTCTGAGAATCTATAAGAATAATTATCTCATTTAACTTTCTTCTATGGCTTATATTACAAATTTGTCACAGTATCCTATTTAATTTAAGTACATAATATTATCGGTTCGTTCATGTTTATTTTAGGCGCTATATCAGTTTAATTCTGTTGAAATCTAACTACACATATTATATTACTGATTGTTCAGTTTCACCAAAATGTTAGGAAAGAAATTATCTGCAGTTGCCTCACAGAGGGACTCTACAATTTCACATATATTTTATGCATTCATTAAATAAAATGGACCCCCTATTGAATTTACAGCATAAATAATAAATAGAAAATGCATGCATCTAAAAGCAAATTTCAGTGTAGAAGCAGCAAGCTAAAAGCGAACCGAAGAAAATGCATACCAAATCAACATAAATATATTAAAGGAACGGAACACCACGGGAAATTTTTAATTTATATTTTGCAAATGAATAATGCATGTACATGTCCATAAAACTTTCTTTTAAAATCAAAAAAACTGTTTTATTTTACCCCTTCTTCCTGAGCTTGTCCAGGTATTGACGCCAATGACGGAGAATATGCATAGTTGTCATAATACAGGGCCGAGACTAAGGAGAGATGTGAAGGAGCATTCGTCTTGCCACCTGCCCCTCCCCCGGGGCCACTTCCAGACTGCATACTTAACAATTACTCACAATATCAAGTTTTCGCTCACATGAATAGTGGCATAAGTTGCCAAATTGCATCGGTGGCAGCAATACGAAATCCTTCCTCATGTGACAAACCTTTGTTGAACAATTAACAACACTAATTTCTTAAAATCACTTGCAACTAAACTGCCAGTCAGGTAAATTGTTTTCATTCAAGTTAATCCTATCTTGTATTGTTCGATCCACTATGAAAAATTACAGGGTTTCAACTGTAAAATTTAAAAAATTCTCAGTCCACCTCAGTGGCCTTTGTTCAACAGAGAGCTGAAATCACTCAAGATGATCACAAGAGATTCTTTCCTTTAGAACTAATTCTTCATCTGCGTAAAATGTTTGTCCTTGTCAGGATTTCCACTCATCAAACCAACGATTCTTCACTGCGTGTGTCTCTCACTGCAAAAAGGAGCACAAGGAATTATCAAATAAAGTGTGAGTATAGAGGATTAGAAATTTCGATTTAAAAGTGTATGCCATCGAATACACTTTCCAGATTAGTAACCTGATTACGGCAATTATCTTTTTCTCCCTACTCGTCGTCACTCCCACCTCATCTCATTTATTCTCCCTTTTCAGAGATGTGCACTAAATTCTCAGGTTGGAGTACAAAAGAAAGATGAAACTAATTAAATATTCAAAAATAAGGATGATGATGATCACAAAGCCTAATCATCACATATAAATGTATGTACTACGTACATATATGTATCTTATCTGCCATACGCACATTCGATGAGTATATAAAATGACAGTGCAGAGTAGATTTAGAAAAAAATATTAAGTGCATTGACTGCCAATTAATGAAAAAGAGCATTTAAGATGTATAACGAACGACGAGTAAAGTCAAGTTATGGTGTTGGTAACCAACCAGGTAATAAATGCTTCTGGGAAATTACCCAGTCTATAAAAATATGATCCTTTCTATTCACAAGTCATTCACTAACGCCTGCCATGCTTTTATTGTCACTCTTCTTGTTACTACTCTGGCAATTGTAATGAGAATGATGAAATTTTTATTGGAACTGAATAAATGGCAGTATGAGTATTATCCTTAACGGTTACATGTGATATCCAGTATGTATTCAATATTATGTGCTGATATGCAAATACAACCCACTAGTGTGCAGTTTAATACAAACAGACACCCGTGAGATGAGAGATGTATTATCTTCCTCTTGCCTGCAATTAGGGGTACTCTGGTATTTACAAAAACCTAAAATGGTACAAAATTCGTGTGTGTGTTATCACCCATGCCAGTACACGATTAACAAGAGATTTTGCTGGGGACCGTATTAAATTAATTTCATTATCACCATCCTTCTCATCTCATATATGTAATCATAAAATGATCAACGAATAATAATGTGTTAGGTACATGTAGGGAACATAATATGACATTATTGTCAATGATGAGCATGTGTATAACTGCCTTGGTAACATTGAACATGGCACTCAAGAGCATCATCACCACCCCATTTGCTTGCAATAACAAAGTAATAAGATCACCGATCGTAGCAAAATATTTTTGTGTAACAAACATAAAAACCTTTCAAAGGGTTATTACGCGTCACAGATATTGTCAGATATAATTGTTATGGAAAATTTAAAAATACATCTGTCGTTTTACATCAGCATCACTCCTCAAATAAGATCAATTATACAATTATGTAAAGTGATTAGTTAGCCATTGAAATGTTTATAACAAATCTGTTATCTCCTAATGCAAATGCATTTTTGACCAGTATTAACTAGTCGTTTGTGAGGACAGTAACTATGATTGTGTTGCGTTGTTATCGTTTACATAACCATGCACATGATGTTATGATGACCCCTTTAATAGATACAAAGCGCTTCTAGCACAACGTAATTATTATTGATACCTCAGGTCAAACATTGGCATGTTCGGTATTCTTCCTGGTTTATCCTCACTCACACAAAGTTGACGTTAGTCAACATGACTCATTGGTTGTTTACATAGGTAAATATGTACAATAAAATAGTTGACCCGTGAAGTCAATAAGAAACAAACCTATTATTTTCAGAGGAAGTATATAGACGTGAGCACTTCCTTCACCTTTGATTTGAGATACAGGATACGTAATTATATAGAGTTCACTCAACTGCTTCTTTCCAGTCCAATTCAAGATAACCTATGCCAACTGGGCGCACTTGTCACGTGGCAAAATCACACAAGTTCTCACATTGTCCCAAATCTATACATGTTCTTTGACATAGGTACACATCACTGAACGGAAGGAAGAAGAATGCTAAGTATTACTAAAAGACACTTCCTCATCCCCGTTTCAATCAAACTTGTGCTCCTCGTGGAGATTCATATTATAATGTTACGTCTATTGTGTTCATTCACACCATCACTACCTGTGCAAAACATTTCCATGAAGAATGCATTCTGCATTAAACAATCTAAGAAAAAAATGTATTATCTTGAAAACGTTGTACGTGAACACTGACGATACTATAAACGCATTGATGAAACATGCTGTTAATTTCTTTCCCTTTTATGAGAAGAACACGGGCCGTAAAAAATGTGAATACGTACGCAAGAATAATATGCACCAGCGAAATTAGTAATATTATGTCTCTGACTCCTGTAGCGAGCGGTGTTGTTTATTCACGTGCTAATATACTTCTTTGAATCAGTCGGATCGTCATTATCCATCGTCGGCAGCGTTGTTGTTGCTGCTGTGCTTGTTCAGCTTAATACTTTACTTTAGTGAAACAATAACATCTTGTTGGAACCTATTTACATTTTTTTGCAACTAGACAACTATACAACTAAAAAACTAGGGACTTTTACGGCTAAATGATACAATATGTATAGCTTGTATTGCTGTTGCTGGCAAAAATTGGTATGGGAAATGATATGGCTGATGATTGTCATAAATTATATGATTTGATGATGTCGATCTGTCAATGCGTGTTGAATCAGTTTACTTTGTACACATGTATGAAACATATTTTATATGAATAAGTAACAACAATAATAATATTGTGTGGATTTTATTTTCTTTCGTCTACAAACAGAGACGGAAAGGAAAACTGAGGAAGCACATATTATGCACTTTTACATGTATCTGCAAAAAAACTATTCCTTATGGTAAACTAGTGACTGCTGTGTGTGCGGTACATATATTATCATAATGAATATATATTATAAATAAATAAAGTGTGCATTAAAAATAGAGATGGTTTTTTTCACTTGCAGTTTTACTTCCAGCCTTCGGAAATGATGAATGTATGTATTCGCTTATAAAAATGTGTTTTATGGGTTATATTTGTGGATAAAATATGTTTTGCTGCACATTTAGTGAAACTGAAAATGGAGAATAGAGAATCAGTGGTTTATAGACTGTTTGCGATGAGCTGGATTCTGTAACAGTCAAAACTAACTGATGTGGGGTTAATATGTTTTCTGTGAAATTCATCGTATGTACCTTGGAAAGGTGCGAGGCTTGCGTGAAGTAAATCTGGCAAGGATGAAGGATGTCTATAATAATAATGACGAGTTGAGAATCACGACGACCACGATCTTTATGCTATATGTTTCTAATGGATAGGTTGAACTCATGTCTGACATGTTGATATGGATATATAAAATGAGAATGAGGCAGATAGTTATTCATAAATAAAACAATACTAAGAAGCTGATGGAAGTAGTTTACATTATTATGTGGAACATACTTTATTTCGAAATAAATATGAGCATGCTTGCTTCATTGCTATTTATAAAATTGTATTCATTCAGTTACTTGGGATTATAACAACTTAAATTTAACCAAGCGTGCTTCCTTATCGTGCTAAATCACCGAGACAAAAAAGACTGGAAATGGGTATGATGAGTGGTCGTTTTTCTTTTACTTTGTTGAGATGACTGTAGAACCAATATACATTTCAGAAAGTGGGCATGTAACATCTTCATCTTGATGATTTCAAACTCAACTTATTATGTTGTTCTCAATTCGTTTGATTATGCACTTGATAAGATAAGCAAAAAAGTAGATGCGACAGCAGTACTGCTAACGTTATAAAGTTACAAGATGATCTAGTAATTTTTCTAGCCCTCGTTTCGAATGCAGGAACATTTTTTATATTTGTAATTAGGAAATTAGATAATACTTATCTGGAATTTCCATTTTAGAGGGGGAAAGAGTTAGATTTTTGTGACTTTTCTATTGTGTTGAATGGAGAAGTCGGCTATAAAGGATAGTATTCCACATTGAAATTATAAAAGAAAATATGCTCGTCTCACTGTGCCCCAACCCCAACCCATAATCATTTTGCTAAAACTTATTTACCTCCTCTATTCTTTTTACGGTTCACTGGAAATACACTAAATTTGCATGACATTGACGTTTGTGAAACCCTTAAAAGATTTTATTACATCATCACTATCATCAGCACGTATTATGAAACGATTTGTAATTACTGATGCATAGTTTATGTTTTTGTTCCATCGCGGTAGCCACATAATGACAACAATATCTTCTTTCCACTAACAAAGGATTATGCTGAATCTGTTCCGTTAATTGCTCACAAAACAGCATAATGAAATTATAGTGTTGTTGTTATTACATGACTGTTTCCTGACAAAAACAAAGATGCGCGTATTGCTTTGCAAAAAAAGAAAACACACCTATTGTAAAAATAA
Source organism: Coecobrya sp. COE2 (assembly GCA_027743765.1). Taxonomy (NCBI): domain Eukaryota; kingdom Metazoa; phylum Arthropoda; class Collembola; order Entomobryomorpha; family Entomobryidae; genus Coecobrya; species Coecobrya sp. COE2. The sequence goes on from JAHZMV010007002.1 coordinate 18,595, forward strand.
GTTTCCATTTTGCCTTATGTAGCACAGGATTTATGCCTTTTACCATCTCTGTAGGGTAGAAGTAATAAAACATTTTATTAAGCTTACTTTTATGTTTCGTATATTTTATTTACTTCTTTCCATCTGAACCATCCAACTGCAAAATTAATATTATTTTCAATACATGCATTTACCAATCATGTGTAGGTTCCTCACATTTAATTTACATTTGTGACAGTATAATGTGACGTTTATACGGATGTTTTCGAAAATCACGCAAGCTTATCGTTTCATCTTTTATTGCTGTATTTCTGTTTTCTAAGTTGAAATTACAACCATAGCTAAAAGTTATTAAATTAATGAAACAGTTTAGTCTCGAATCGCTTATAATTTGCAGGGAACTACCAGTCATTGCGAAAAAATCCTCGGGAATAGCTGTTCAGCTTGAATGCGGTGATTATTCTACGAAGACCCTTTTTTGTCGCTGAGAGAGGATTTTTGCACATGCCACTCCTCATCATAATATCAAATGAACCCACTCTGCAATTTATAATGGGCTTCATAAAGTACCATACAAAAACGTCTGTTTTGGAATTTTTATGATAGTTTAAAAATAGTAATTATAGTATGCAAATACGTGGTAAAGAAGAATAACAATTATGTTTCAAGATTTCCGTAACATAAACCACGACACGACGCAAGCCTCATCAATGGCAATTGGCAAAGCTGTAAGAGAAAAGTAACTGTGAGTCATCGACATATCGAAGTCACCGTAGACAAATTTATGGCGTAGGTAGCAATAAAAAAAAGTTGCAAACTGTAAACCAAGTGGTAAAAATGTTTGGGCAAATGATTCTGCATTTTAATGAAATAAAAATAGTATGTGGGATTAGCAAATTGGGAAATCAAAACTGTAGATCTACCTTGAATATTGACCATGTGTGCAAATATAAATGGCAGAATAGATTTTCCTTCCAGTTTAGCAAACAGAAAAACAGACAGTTAAAACATTTGTCTGTGTGGGTTGAGTTTTAGCCATGCAAGCAGTGAGCAAACATTGATTAATAAAAGGACGACCTTATATTGTGGTTTTAAAAAAATGAAAAAAATAAATGGCAAGAAAGCATCTTGCTGCAAACTCAGATTTACTATAAACATGTCAATGAATAGTTGGAAATGATACACATGACGCCAGGTTAAGAAGGAAATGTATGGAAATACTAGGAAAGCTTTGTTTGTTGTTTAGCTGTTGTTTTCGCTTCCCACTAACTGGGTCTAATTAAATTACAATTTCATGGAAATGGACGTTTTGCCACCTTGAAATATAAAGAAACGGAAATTGGCATAATATTATGATACACATAACCATTCGTTAAGTCAAACACATAACTAAAAGATTATATAGTTTAATGAACTGATAACCAGGATGGATGAACCAGCCAGTATAGTGTTAAAAGGTTTTAAAAGGCAACACCGTTATTTAAATTTCTTTTAAATGACTATGAATGAAAAGAAGGTAATGAGATTGGTAGCTATCACGCTTGGACAATTGAATAACCTTTGTTGACTTTTGTGGTATTCCCACATGCGCATTTGATAATCCCATTTTCGTTGTTCCAAGAGGCAACCTGCAAGTGCATTTGGTGCATATAATAGTTCTTTTGTGTAGGCCACATAGAAGCTTTTATAGTTATACCTCAGTGTTTTATTGACTGATCGCAATTGTCTAAATCTCCGTTTAAATCCAACTATAGCTTTCTAAAATATTCAAAATTTATTCCAAATTATACCCACATTTTGCTGAGCATGTAAGTAAAGCGTACAACAATATAATATCCATAATCTACCATTCTATTTACCTTGATATAATACAATGTGCAATCGTCTGGCCAAGAAGCCAGACTCGGTTTTGGGCGTAACGAAATTTCCCACTTGGACTATGCAAACAAAAATGTTATGAATCTATTTTAATGTAAATAATCTGCTTGCAACACTTCAACCACAGTTATTTTTGTCTCTCATAGTCACTATAGACCCAGTTGTATAATTTACCGTTACTTACATATACCACGCGACATATCATGGACTCTTTGAAAAAAGACAAAGACAAATCTAATCTTTTCCTCTCATTCGTACCCAATATCAAATATCAAACTCATGCCATCATTAAACACATCAATGTTATCTTATCCAATGCTTCTGCCACCAAAAGGAAGGCTAAATTGAATGCATATATTATTAACAACAAAACAAGGTTGCTATGCAAATTCATCATTTTTAAAAAATTGCAAACATTTGGAATTAAAATGCTCCATACATTGCATTATGCATTCTACTACCCGTACTTACAATGACCACCACCACTACTACTCCAGAGTCTCCACAACTAAAATGTTTGCACACATATCCCCACACACCAAAATATCATGTACTCACCACCAACGACAGATAAGAAATACGGAACAAACAATGTTAAGCAAAGCAACTTATTAATTTATCTTGCAAACAATTTTAATGCATTGTACTCAAAACGCTGGTATTCACGCATAATCCCAGTAAAAAAGCCATCCGTTTATAACTTATGGCATGGCAAATGACTACAACCGTACACTAAGCCCGTTCATACTGTACCATCATCACCAACCGTACTACAAAATGTACATTCTCCATGAAAATTTGTCACAGAGATCCTCTCACCGTCTCTTTTACACAGACAAACGGTCCATATAAAAGAGTACACACAAATATCCCACTACATATAACGCTTTACTATGCAATATGAGCCAAATGATTACTTCCATTCTTCCACACAACGCATCTAAAGAATACTACGGATATTTGAGAATGACGATGATGATATTTTGTAACTTGTGGCAAGTTGGTTTGTTCGGTAGTAGAACGAAACCACATACGCAAACTAGAGAAATGAGTAGAATAAACGCAAGATGAGTGTGTCTATGATGTGTGTAAACTGACTATCCTTATGTGATGCGAGTGTATGTATATTGTAGAGGTGTTACGAAAAGGCAGTTGGAATCTCTCCTCTGCATAGTAAAAAAGCATATTAAAGAACAACAATAATAATAAAAAATATTATGCATATAAGGTGTACGTACTCAACAAATAGCAAAAAAAAATAATCAGAGAGTGAAAGAGGCTCTCACGTATACAACTTTTTTATAGTAAAAAAAATTATCATTGATAGTAGCACATATTATACAAATGCACACATGCACATCATTCAGTGTTGTATTCCATAACAACTGGTAAATGAAAACCTTTTTACTGGACCCATTCAGAGCACCCAGTGTATATTTATTATTGCGAGTAGTACATGTACTCATCATTAAAACAAAACACTTACGACGGCCTACAATAAACAAATTTTTTGAGCAATTTGACTAAAGAGCCCAAAAAATTTATATATAAAAGTACAATAAGAACAGGTAGCCTTTTTGTTGTGGATATATATATCCCAACACGAGCTAACAAAAATTCAAAACTGATTAACAGCATTTAAAAAAATAATAATTGTCAGCCTGGTATAACTTGTATAAAAACATATATATATAAAATATGCGTTTACTTTACAATATTTTCTTGGCCCGGTGAAAGTGCACCGATTTTGCAGGGAAAAAAATCAAATTGAGCAAATGTCTTCCTCGATTTGTGTGTAAAACTGTGTGAATTCCGTGAGTAATTATAGACTCATGTGTGGTGGCAATAGTGACGAGGTCGGTGTCTTTCCACCTTCTTGACAAGAATGTGATGTGTCTGTCCATGTGTTGTGGTAGAATAAAAATGAAACAAGATTCCAAACTTTAACCACGACAAAAAAACTCATCTTTTCCTCTGTTTTAATCTTGGGGACACTTTCTTGTGTGTATAGTTGCACAAGCCATTTGCACCCTGTCTCTTCCGACACACAAGAACATATTAAGCCCCATAGTAAAATTTTTATAGTACGTTTACAGCGTAATGTACTAAACATTGTTTGTCAACATTATATCCTGCAGTATGAAAAGTGAACAGAAATAATTTTCTTAATTGAAGTGGCCAAGCGGTAAAGTAACAAGAATGGCTAATGGAATGAGCGATACTAAAATTCGGTGATTGTTTCAAGCGAGAGCAAATGCTGTAAAAGTACCGGAACAAGGATAGTCCGAGTGGAATTTTGCTAATTTTTTTAGTGGAAAACCCGTTGTTAATTGTAAAAGTCGGCAAGCTGGAGATCGAAGAGAAAATTTGCGTTAAGCAAAAATCCAAAATGGAAAAAAGTCCTAAGCGCGTCACAAGACAACTTGTAAGTGGACAATGTTTATATATACTGTGTTTATCAGCATAATTTAATTTAATTATTTTAAGGCAGGTGCACAAGAAATGTCAATGTGCTATAAACGTAAACATGTATAGTGGAGAAATGTTTATGTTTTTATCAGAAAAAGGAATTTGCATAATGGGCTATTAAGAAATGTGATAAGATGTGTGACTGAACTAGAGTTGCTTGAGTGCAGAGATAAAACATTTAAATAGTAAAGGATTACAGAGATTATGAAAATTTATCGTCTTCATTGTTTTTACTGCTATTTACAGAGGGACCGTAAAGAGCGCAAGCTTTACATTGATGACTGGGCTCTTGGTGACGCTGACGATGAAATCGAGGGTCCACAGAGCTTTGACCTTGAAGAAAAGCTTAGATCTCAGCGGTTTGAAAAAAATCTTGTGAAAGAAATGAAAGGCGGAGGTAAAAAATATATAAAAGTTATAGAGTAGTTATTTTTGTTATCTGTGCTGCTTAATGACTTACAAAATTACGATTGATAACAAAACAAAACACTGATTGTTGTAGATTTTACGTTGGCGTACATTCAGCAGTATGGGTTCACTGAACCTTTGGTGTTTCACGACAAAGAGGGATTGGGTATACGCATCCCAGGCTCTACCTTTCACGTGGGTGATGTGAGAACATGTGTTGGTAAGTGGAAATTTTGTTGGAAAGTTGATTAAAAGTATTCCGAATAAATATTTATTTAATTTTGGTGTAAGGTACGTTTCAACACTACTGCACTCAATTTACTTGTTGTTACTTGATAACACATTCATTTGCATTTTGCCCCATTTATTCATTTATCCAGGTATTCTGGCTAATTCCACCAACCGACAGAAACTTAGAATTATATCAAGCTTGGGTCTTATCTGGAAAGCAAGGCGACACATTTTTCGGCGACAACGTTGAAGTGTGCAGTCGAGTTTTTCTCCAGTCCGGAGATACATTTTTCATTCCGTCTGGGTGGATACATGCAGTGTACACTCCAAAGGATTCCTTGGTGTTTGGTGGAAATTTCCTTCACAGCTTTGGTATCGAGAAACAGTTGAAAATTGCAACTGTTGAGGAGCAGACCAAAGTTCCTCAAAAGTTTCGCTACCCATTCTTCACAGAGATGTTGTGGTACACATTAGAACGATACGTACACTGTTTAATGGGCCAGAGCTATATACGTATACCATCGGATGACGACGAGGAGAATGAAAAGGAATGGAAACCTCCTCCATGTGAAAGGCTTGTTCCTGAGGTACACATTATGCACAAAATTATTATCAACTCAATCATTATTATGACTACGACGGACGATTAATGTGGTGCTCTGGTTATCTCTTAACACATTTGCATGAAGAGATATAATTTTTCCCCTTTTTATGTGATGTATATGTATATACTACATTTTATCATGCAAGCTACTCTAGAGTTAGAGATTAGTCAGAAGAAAGAAACACGAGTGAAAAGATTGTTTAATGTAATGCGTCTTATTTTTATTGCAGGATGTGGCCTTGAGTCCTCAAGAGTTGCTCGGCTTAAAAGCTATCGTGTTGTATCTTCACCAGCTTCCCATTCAGCGTAAGAATGTTCCTGCGCTCATCTACGATCCAGTTGCATTGCTCAGATCAATAAAGCAAATTGTTGAGAAGCACAGATACGATAGCCCGGCCAAAGCAGTAACAGGCCGACCAATTTTGATTTGGCCTGGAGAGCGAGCAGAGGTAATATTTTTTAAAGAAGTGAAGTCTTTAAATGTTTTAAATGAGTTGAACTCGTGAATAATTTCTCGTACAATTTTGTGTTTGATCATTTATTATTACCATGGCAAAGGATGTGGGAAAGGTGGACTATAGCCGTAGATCGTCTAAAAATCAGTCCTTGTGCAATTTCACTTGTGGCGTTTCCACAAGTCCTGTTCCTGCCATTGAGGAAATATACCAACGACGTGTTCGATGTGGCAACTGTCAAGCTTGTGCTATTACCGAGGACTGCAATGGGTGTCAAAATTGCATTGCCAGACAAAGGTACAATGACACCAAGGATGTGGCTATTCGGAGAAAGATATGTGTGATGAGAGACTGTCTCCGACCTCAGTTACCTACGACTGCGACTTGTGATGAGTGCGGTAAAGATGGCTGGGGTGAAGGACCCAACGCTTTCCAAATTATGGGCAAGCCTAAACACGGACCTTCAACGTTGATGGAGTGTATTATGTGCGTGAAAGTGGTGCATCCTCTTTGCATTTCTTCAGAAGTTTGTGCTCGCTCCATTGCCATAGTTAACGAAGACCTGCCAAACAGTTGGGAATGC
>JAHZMV010007003.1:0-13491 GCA_027743765.1 Coecobrya sp. COE2
AACATTGTTATGAAGCAATTCAATATATATTTGCCAAGATTCAATCAAGTCAAGAACAATGAAAAGGAAGACTTAATTAAAGAAACAAGGCATGAAATAAGATACTCATATCGACAGTCATTCATAAGAAATATAAGAAAAAGTTGATGAGTGCCAAGCAATTTTCTCGCAGTTAAATACTTTAAACGTTGAATTGCTGTGAATTATACTTTGATGAATGTGAATGATAGGCTTGATGTACATATTAGATAAATCTCTTTTATACTTATTTTATAAACTGTAAAAATTTGGTAGTAAGATCTTGTGGTGTTCCAGTAAATAATTCATTCTACAGTAAACATGACAGAAAGATTCTTCGATTTGCGTATCAAATCGTTAAGACTTGTTTTTTCGTACTGCTGGAACTGATAATTCGTAGATTATTAAATAGAATCATTTAGCAGAACATTTTTACACATTTTATTTTCGTAGAAAGCATCTTGGAACCAGCTAAATATGCAAAAATTTACTCAGTGTGTATCTACTACGAGTACCCATGCAAACCTAATATTTGTTTGTTTCTCTGACTGGATAAAAGTTTTCCAGAAACACTTTCATGGAGGAATGCTCACGCGTTCAACAACCTCTTAGTCCATCTGTGATCTTTATTCATTGGACATTACCAACCAACCGTTTCAGAAAAAATCGCCAAAAATGTGAAATAATAAATGCTTAACCAGTTCAGTGAGAAACCTTCTATCATCCAACATCTAAAACACACGCATACAGAAAGGTTTTTCTTCTGCGTAGCATGGTCTTTAAGATAATAATGTTGATCAATTGATCATAAACGCATATATACCACAATGTCACACCATAATGCTTAAATAAACAAACCAGTACTTCATAAATGCTCTTAAAAGCTGGCATAAAATGACTAAAATGCATTACTGTTACCTAATGGAAACGATAACGGCCATAAGAGCTTGCCATTGTCACTTTGGCTGCCAATACGCAATGTATTGATCCTTCTTAGCTCTTAGTGCTACACGTCACAAATTCCTCCTTTGCATATTACCCCCAGGTATACTTTGAACTAAAAGGTTGCTTAAATAATGGTCGAGTATTGCATAAATGTAAATATTCCAGAGAAACGGTAAAAGCTAAGCTATTCCAATAGCATTAAAAGGTTACATCAGTAGCAGTCGGTGACATGTTACCTTTTTAATACGTATGTACTTGAAGAAAGTTTGTTTTACATGAAAAATGCTTTCCCGTAGAAAAAGTTTTAGAAGTAATTGCAAAACATAAAACTTGATTTTTATGAACCACAATATTTTTACCTGATTGCCTTGCTGGTATACACGGGAGTCTTGTTGAGTTTGAATCGACGACTTTCTCCTCTGCTCATAGCCAATTCCAGCGGCCGCAAGTAAATTTGACGAACCTCTCCTCTGATCTTTGACATTTCCTTGATTTGGATCTAATGTCGTCATTATTCCTGATGGTTTAGTTTTACTCGGGTTATTATACTCTTCCTCAATATCCTCAAGTTGCATACTTTGCCTACAAGCCGCTGATATAAGTATTGCACTGATATACAGTGCACACCGTAATTCGTTTGTTTCCACTTGCTTCACTTTATACAATGAAACAAAACACTACGTAAAATAAAGAAAATCAAGAGATTACGAAGAAACTAAATATTTACAGAAACATCCAGTTACAATTAGGAATTTTCCACAATGAAATTACTCCTACTTTTCTCCCCCTTGCTTTCACATCACATTGATCACAAAACAAAAATATAAAGTAAAAGCGCAACTACACAATACTCCACTCCTGTTGAATCATAAGACTAAAAGGATTTTCCGTTCAGCTTAGCAGCAGCAGTTGTAGCGTGTCTTTGTTGATTAGACATCCACACTTGCCCACATTAGATTTCACAGGGAGGAAATGGATTAGACGAAAATACGAGAATATATAAGACCAACAACACCAACAACTTTCAAATTCTGATTCGGTTCAGTTTAATCTGGCGAGATGCTTCAAAGTAAAAGTACATCAGTGGGCACTTTCCTGGGTACGTAAAACAAACCAAAAAATAATATGAAAGCGGAAACGCTTACGTAGTGTTTGTGTGTGGAAGTAGGAATTCGTAATTTTTATGCGCTACTGCACCCCAAATGCAATTCTAGAAATCGAGCTAAATAGTATGAAATGTTTATGGAACACTTTTTTTGATGTTGCTCTTACTGCCACCGTTCAAGTAATGCTTGGAATATCCTTTCAGCACTAGTCCAAAAGAAAAATACGGCTCTATAAATACTGAAGTGATGAAGATACAAAATGCTTACACTTTAGCCATTTATAAAAACATTTATCCACGCCATGCAACCACTACCACGTCCTCGGGATTTGCGAGATGACGTGACGTTGTTGTTGTTGCCTGCTGCGAGTCTCCCTTTCTCTTTCACTCACTTGGTCTGGTGTAATGTCCTCGGCTACGTATTACGATGATGATGTATTGATTTAATATCCCGTTCTTTAGCATATTTTTATCTTTTCAGACAAGAAAGGACACAAAAATGAGAAGAAATCAATCGCATCCTATTCTTCCGCTCCTAATAACAATAATAGTGGATCTGCCTACGTTATTAGAGTAATCATGACAGATGGAAATAATAATAATAATCTAAGAATCCAATTCTGCAATTCAGTAATAAATGTGAAATTGACTTCCCTCGGCTTCATTATTTCGCTCTGGGCAGTATCATCTACTAGTGTACTACTGGGATTATTAATGGAAAGGGAAAAGTAATGTCATTTTTGGAAACATTATTATTATGCTCTATTCAATACTTACAGAGAGTGGCTATAATAGTGACTAGGGAAAGGGAAGAAGAAGAAAGTAGGCTATTTTCATGTTTTTGTAGTCGATACTGGACACAATGACCATTATCATCAATTGGAAAAAACATGAGATATGATGACTCTTGATCCCTTCATTTCATGTCTATTTTGTGTAGTAGAGGTTTAGTTTTGTGTAACATGTAACCTGATTACTGATTTATGTATGCCCTTCTTCCCACGCGTATTCCATTACCCCACACACACGACAGAAAAAACTCGTAAAAACTTAAAAATGAAAAATGGAAACGGAATAAAAAGAAGTTTTTTATTGGATTTAATGAACTACTTTCAAAATCCTACTGAAATTAATATACAAATATAGGATGGGTAACTTACATTATTATGTTGGTTCTGTTTGTAATTTTTATTGCTGATGACGGTGGTAACGCAACTGGCAACTAGTGAACACTCTACCAGCCTATTCGGAACGAAAATACCTAAAAAATGTAGACACAGAATGTACGTCAATTTATCATCTAACCTCTTCTGCCGCTGAGAAGGAACTGGATTTTCTTAATATCGAACGAACTGTTGATGGACCATTTTCCATCGCAGTACAAGGGTTGATGTTATATGTATGCAATCTGAGCCTGGTTTCAAATTATTTCATAAGAACCACAAGAACGAAAGAAACATGCTACTCGAAACTATTTTCAAACATTGCCGTTTGAGAACGTGGCTCTTATTTGTGTGGAAACCATGTTGTTTAATATGGCAAGTAAACGATGGGATATGGCTACACAGTGGACTCTATTTACACTATCATTTATACTTTCTAGTTTTCGGCACTTTTGTTGTTTGTTCAACTTTCACGGATGCTAAATCCCTATTATCGTTCTTAAAAGGCTGTTTTGTTTCGTGATATTGACTAGCTATTAATAGATTCCTGGTCTGTCACGGTTAAAGGTAGCCGGTCATGCTGCATTCATGTTCTTTTCCATCATGCAACTGCCTGTCTGACAATAGTTTTGGTTGAGTTAAGAATCATTAGATGAAAGGCATTCCATTTGTTGATTGTTTGACAATTTTATATAATCTTACTTGGAAATTTACTTAAACGATACTTTGCTTCATGGTACAATTGTAAGCATAGCATACATCATCGTGTTCCCTGCTTAAATACCCATTTTCAGAATAAAAGTGTGTTTGGAATGGAAAACAAGTTGACAGAAAATTTCCCGTTTCTTCTCCCACGTTTACAAACAATACAAAATCAGTCAACAAGCCTGCCATCACGTCTTAATTGTCATGTCGTCAACTTTTACTCCAGGAGCCAATATGCATTAATATGGGATTAACGTAAATATGCAGTTAATGGGAGACCAAAGATGCACTTATATTCAAAGATCGGAATTAAAAGCTAGAATACAGGGACTCTACTGACTACGTAAATAACTTCAAATTTTAATGACGAAACAGTATCGTACTTCTGTGAACAGTAACAATCTTTAATATCCGTGTCGAGAGTGGGATGAAGAAGGCATGTAATCTTAAAAATGACTTCTATAGTTCCGTGTTCCGCGATATAAGAATGTAAGAATCTAAGTGCAAAGATCATCTCCTGATAATGGGGAATTCTCCTCCATTTCTCGGTTGTTTTACGACACATAAAACCGTCATGCCGTGGAAGGAATGACGTGTAAACCCTTTCTTACTTCATTTAATCTGACAGCGCGATCCTTCAAGTGAACGATTTTCTTTCTTTGAAAGATCCGATGTTTAGATTCTGAAAAGTGCCAAAACTTTAAAACTCTAAAATGTGCTTACTGTCATTATCTGGTACTTAAAAATGGTGTAAAATAAATGATGTCATGTTAGTTTTATAAACCAACTTTCTCATTCCTTAAAAATGCGCGTACACTATGAAATGTTCAGGGGTTGGCATTTATGTTTATTTATATCACTATCTTTTTGTATGAGAGAAAAAAAGGACCAATTTCAAAATGAAATTGTCGTTTTGTATTACACTGCATTTATTCCGTTTTTCGGTTTTGTTGACAGTTAACATTAATGCTAAAAACGGAAAGAATGAATGGAAGTTTTCCATATTATCTTTTCGAGGTACGCTGTTCACGACAACCTTTCCACACGCTTAAAAGTTATTTACGATGTCGGAAAGATCTTATCCCTGTGCATACCACGCTGTCAATCAAATTTTTTTGAATGACTTACATTTTTCGTTTGTGACTAGGCATATCGGTATCCCTTTCACTGCATATGCAGTATAGTCAACTGCTTTTGAAAGTTTACAAAATATGTATATTATCACTTCTCCTCGAAACCGAGAAAAAAACGTGTTAGCTGCAGACTATTTTTTTCTACTTGAATAAACATGAAAATAAATAATAACGAATGATGACTCTCTAGAGTAACTTTTCTGTTTATGATAAATTCGGATTTCGATTTAAATAGGTATGTTTTATATTTTTGTTTGTCATCATAAGTGTGTGGAGGACTATCAAAGAATTATGAGAGATTGGATTTACTTCGCTTGCTTTGATGTTCTACGATATAAGTGAATACTTTACTTTATAACATTACATTGATTCACGACCAAAATTTACAAATATTTTTACGTTCTGTCATAAAATAAAATAAAATATTTTTCGGGAAACTCGAGTGTCGGCTTAGCCGCTGACTCATAGGGTCAGATTCAGATTTGTTTGGTATAAAGACATTTCTTTGAAAAGTGTGACGCTAAATGTTACAGCTATGTAGCGGCTTCATAAATATTTTGCTTACAGATTTTAGACCTTGACCTTAATCACAATAATAAAAATGTTTACATTTTTGGAGGCGTTTATAATCCTAAAAGTTTACAAGGATTACTGATGTAAACCAATATTCCATTACTGTCGAGTAGAACTTACGCATTGAAGATTTTTTAAATGGGTAAAAATAGTGGCATGAAAAATACAGAGGAGCTTGGGCTCTTCCGTCCCGTTTCCCAACCCTTTTAAAATCCCACCGATGACTGGACATTAGCTTCCATTTATTCACCACCGCTGTAGTACTTTCATATAATTCCACAACTCGTGGAAAGCTAAGTAGCGTGGCTGCAATGAGAATGCTGACCGTTACCAAACAGCCAATGTAAAGGAACCAATGCACCTTTCCATAAGTTCTAATAGTAGCCCAGAGGAGACAAACTAAAGTAATAAACAACGACGATAAGCCAAATGCCATGAATTTATCAACAAACTGTTTAATTATATAATGGGCCAAGCGAAATTCACGGTAGTAAACCATAAAACCCCGTCGACTTAGACGTAACAAAATACGCATTATTTTCGTGTAAACTTCCAGTCCAGCGATGAAGAAGGCGATACATAAACTGAGAGATCGTGCTGCTTCCAGTGCGCCAAATATCAGAACGCAAAATCTCAAGAGAAGACAAGACATGATAGTTCTTATATTCCAATGAACGACATCAGGTAGAATATCTCGGAGTAGAAAGTAGGTTGGATCAAGATCCTCGTAGATTATCATTATGGTAAATAATATGGGGCAAACTGAAGCAACAATTACTTCACTGAAAACCACTAGTCCGCGTATGTCCACTTTCTGAGTTGCATTTTTTGAAAGTAGTGGAAATCCTAAATTAATTAAATATAGCATTTTTATATTACTTTTGACTATTATCAAAATTTGAATTTAAAATTGAAACATTTAAATACTTACGGTCAGACATTCTCTTCTCCAACTCCAACAATTGGTTACTTCCCGCAACTGCTTCCTTTGCGTGGTAAAATGTGATGAGGTTTAGTGCAACTGCGGCCCAATACAATGTGGCAACTACAACGAAAACAATAAAATTTAAAAGATTGACGAATTTCCGTCTTTTAAATAGCTCCGTAATTATCAAGTACAGACATGTTCCACAGCCGTGGAACAATACAAACAATATCATTGAAATCCAAGGAATCAGCTTCCAAAATGGAGAAGTGTTCAACAGAAGACGTCGTTTGTGCCTGTTTGCAGCGATAGGAAGAGAAAACATGTATGAAAATAAGCGTCCATGAATGTCAAATCCCTTCATAATTAAAGCATTAGTTGTCATTGTGGTGGATTTTCTGTCGTTTTTTTAGATAAATACGAATTAATCAAAACTGAATAAACCCATAAGCAAACTAAATAGTAATTAAAAATGTCAGTTAATAAATTAAAATTAAACTGCAGTGCAAAATAAACCCTGAAGCCAGAAGTTTTAGATTATAGCTACAGTGCAGTCGTTCATTTGTGTAAACGATTCTAATCTATCGAGAACGAGAATTCAAAAGTGGTTTCCATTTCAATTACTTTTCTTTCTGAAATATAATGGAGTAGAAGACCGTCTGAAAATACGGTTTTTAACTTAATTAAAAAAATCAATTTCGAAAGTTAATCACACATCGTTTACTTTTGTTGTTTGTATTACTGTTGGGGAAGCGTATTGTACGCTTAACTACATTAAATTTAGATTCCTTTGGAAGACGAAAATATCATCCTTCTCATTTAGTTTTCATGTTGTATTCGATAAACCCAAATTCATATTGCATTCTATTATTATTAAATTGAAGTTTTCGTTATAAATTCATCTTTATACAACCACTATAATTGCATAATAATGGACGTATTGCAAGGAATAGATTTTAAAATAAATTGAACTTTCAATTTCTTAACCCTGTTACAATTGGATATATTCTACACTGATTCTATATTGGTATTTAATTGATTTCACAATTTTTGATTTCGAACAACTTACGTCATCATATGCATTTAGGTACTTGAAATCGTCTAATTGATATGATTACCCCTATCAGAAAAATACAAATTCCTTGGACACTTACCAGGGAATTGCCAATTTCATGCACCCAGAGAATCGGACACGATTATCAGTTTGCCCCAAAAGTCCTTCTGTAAATCTTACATTTAGATGATAAGGCGTCACAGAAAACTTATGTGAAAGTTAAAAATGACGGTTCGAGGTCGCAAGCACGGCATGAGCTTTCAAGTGATTTTCCAATCTGTTGTACATGTAACATCGTGGCAGAATTGTGGACAATCGTATATCTCCTTCCTGCTACTATCTGTCTAGAACCGGCATAGGTAAATTCCGATTTGTTTGGCATATTTAGGCTACCGATACTCGTAAACTATATTGATATACGAAATCCTTCTGCATGTACTTCTTGAACGATGAAGAAATGGAAAATTAACGAATCCATCAAAAACCACTCCCGTCCACCTTAATTGTTCCAATATTAGAAATATAACATGGAAAATAACAAGATAAAACTTTTCCAACTTTTCATTACATGAACATTGTAAATTGAAGAAATGAAATAAAAAGCAAAAGAAGCCATAAATGTGCTATAACTTACCTTGGCATGGTCATATATAAAGAAGTTTTAGTATTTTCAGGAAAAACTTTCGATTACGGCATCAGTGGAGCATTAAAAGACAAAGGCCCTTAAATAGTTTTCATCACCATCAATATCCAGATAACACATGTGTAAAATTAATCATGAATGACTGGCTAATGACTACAAACTCAACTTGGATCCGAGTTCATCAAACGCATTAAAAATTCAATTAATGATATTATCATGTGTTTGTTTTATACACGATGAGAAAAATAAAACGCATTATTACCTACTCTGATTTATCCTCCTCGCCCTTATCATGATAATAAACTCTAAGTTAAGCTCACATGCAAGCAGGTATTTATGATCAGCATGTGGAACCATCACCTCATTTATGAATTTGATACGGGGTTAATTACAAGAACCAAAACAATAAACAGAGAAAACACTTCTACTCCTAAAATTCAAGCCCATTTTTGATTCGAGAGAGAGATTTCATTTTATGCTCTGTAAAATATGGAGAGTGATGTACATGAAGACCTACAAAATAATATCATTTCTTTCTCTATTTCTCATAGCCTCGTGATAATAATTACTCTAATAAGCACCCTGACTTACAATCTCTTTCGAATATGCAAGCGCATCATCATAATTATAATTTATATACAACTAACCACTGTTCTCAATTTAACTAAACCTTCTCTAACTTCTAACTATAATACACAATTACCTGAGAATCATGAATGCATAAAAATAGGCATACATAAACATATATACAAACACGCGTAAGAATCTAATGATTTTTTTTTTCAAAAATAGCATTGTTGCATTTTAATTCTCATTTTTTCTCTTGGCTGAACATCATCATTTTTTTGGTATACAAAAATATTTTATAGCTCAATAAACAATTTTACAAATTAATTAACGTTATGCATAATGAGCTGCTAACTGCGGTAGACTAATCGTCATCATAAATATAAAAAACTATACATTTGTGCATGTCGAGTCGTCAATTGCAATCATTTTTATGCTGCTACATTATCTAAGTTTTCTCCCTAAATTTTGTCCATTTATCTGTTTGGAATTTTTTAAAGCGTCTGATCGTTTTTCTGTCCGGATTGGGTATTGTGTCTAGAGCTGTCAATAATAAAATTAATTGGTTTGGTAAACAAAACTAGGATATAGCTTCTCTTTGGTTTTGTGGTAAGTTTTACGGGAAAGAAGGGCAGACTAAAGCTGCGACTTTCTTTTTTATAGAGAAAAATCTAATTCGTTAGTTTTGTAGTAGTAACAGGTATAAGTCTGAGATTTAAAGTAAAAAATTAAATCTCCACGTTTTTGTTTTAGAAATTGAATTTTGAAAAAGGTAAAGTTAGGCAAGTTACGACCGTAAATGAATACTGTATCTGTGTAGTAAGTAGTAGTATTGGGCGCACTAATAAGTATACCTATAAATCTACATAGAGCCAATTGTTATAGTCTGATTGAATATGTCCGGTCCGACTAGTTTCCTGAATTGAATAATAGTAGTGACTTAAATTAAGTAAGCATTTTAAGTAACAATAGCCAATTATATAGTATAATGTTCCGAATCCTCTTGGAGGAAAATTTGGATAACGGTTTGGTTTAAATTTTTAAAATGTTTGTGGCACACTCGATCATTTTTGAGGGTTTTGGTCTAATTTTCCATGATTTTCCTTTTCTTGTATGCTTCACGCAAAAATATATCGTATGAAGGAGTTTGGTAGTCCCCATCAAGTCGGTAGGTCTGATTGCGTATTAGAATAATTTACAAATTGGCGCTAATGAACTCGACCCTGTTGACGGGAAGAAACACAAGAAAGAAAGAAAAAATATATTAAATGTTTGGAAACCAATAAATCGCGCTTTGTGTGCAGTTTCCTGATATCTAAAAATGCAAGAAAAATTCTATGCAGAAATGCACAAAGAAACGCATGAAAATTTGCCCATCAGCCCAATTTGAAGCAATTTATACAAAAAAGGACCAATGTTTCCTGAGGATTTTATGCCAATTCCCTAAAGTTCCCTAACTGTGCCCAAATACAAAAACTTACATCATTTACAATTTTGGCAAAATTTGTTGGGTGAGTTGGTCGGTCTTCCTTTGGATGGTGGCAGCAGCAGCAGAGCCAGACTCGGAACGGCCATAACCACCAGCACCACCGCCTCCATAACCACCACCTCCGTGACCACCGTGGTGTCCACCATGGTGTCCATGTCCTCCGTGAAGAAGGTATGGGAGACAGAAAAGAAGGGGGATGAGGAGCAAGAGTGGGAGTCCAACGAAGACAAGCCCGGTGCTGACATCATATCCCCAGCCCTAAGATATATGGTAATAATAAAACTTCAATTATCCATTTGCACTATACACACCACAAAGCCTGAACCACAACACTAATCTCGTTGACACGGTTTTAGTATTTCGGTTTTGTTTCGTACCCATCCTCCGTAACCGCTCCTGGCGGTAGCCCAATTTCCAGAAGGATCGGACATTTCACCAGCAGCAGTGTGCTGCTTGGTTCCGGCAGCAACACATCCAACAAGGCCAAGAGCAATGGCCACAACACTTATCACAACCTTCATGATTGAAACAAAAAAGTGAACTGAAAACCGTCACCGACAAAATACAGAAAATCGGAAATTCCGATATAACTTATGCTTCCAATAAGCAAGGTGAAGTAGAAGATTTCAGAGGAGGATGAGCTCTTCGTCTGATGCTGGCTGAAGACTGAGGATTTCAACGTGGTGACGCGCCCTTTAAAATGTGAGCCTTTGAGCAAGGCACAGGTTCGAAAACCTGTTTAGGTCACAAGCGAAGGAATCTGCGCTGTACTAAAATGTACACGGTATCCTTTTTACAGGCGTACCTACAACAGCGAACATGCTCAAGTGCTCATGTAAAAATTGGCTTTTCTCCTTCTACACATCATGAACAAAGTAAGGCAGTAAGGCACCCTGTTGTACACACATATTTTAGCGCATGCAGATGCATTTTTCTTCGCCAATCAGTATTCCAATGTTGTCTGCTGAGTACATTAGTTAAATGCATTATAAATGTGAAATATGTGAATCATCTCATATTTTCTGCAAATACAATATAAAAAACGTAAAACATTCTCTCTCGTTTTGCCTTACTCTTCATCACTGAACAGGAGCAAGAGAGAGCGATAGTGACACACTCACGTACCTACATCTCGTACATTTTGTGTACTTGAAGACTTAAATTTTATACTAAACTATAACATTAGTTTTCATATAAATGTAGTTATAATGAAACTATGAAACAAATCCGCAAAGTTTCCTTTTTTTCTGCTCCCTTCCCTTCTTGTGTTTCATTAATATGGTCGGTAGCCCCACCATCATCAAGTGTGCCTACAAACTGTAACATTGAACTTGGCTCATTCATATCTCTCTCGTCATCAGCAAAAAGGATGTGTACTTTTTTTCTCTCTTTTTTTAAATCCTTATTTTTATAGTATTCTTGAAACCTGGTACTGTATGCATTCAATGATTTATATTTTTTTAAAGTTACAACGAAAATACACAATAATTTTTTATGCCATTTACTCATCTCATTATCATCATCTCATAATTGTGTGGGTGAGTATGCAATGTATGTGCCAGGCAAAAGTGCATCGGTTGTAGTAGTATAATAATTAAGAATGCATGGGGTAAAACAAGGCAACTAGCAAGTAAAAAGGAAACTAGATACAGTGTTAATGGGGCCTAAACTTACAGACAAACCACCATTAATGAAAAAATGAATGAGTTTGAGATTACAGTAGCAGCTACAATTTACAATACATTACAACAACAACATCATTAGCTATTTGCAACGTGAGCTAAATTGAACTTATAAATTACTTTCTTTTGGTACAGAAAACAAGTGAAGAAAACCAAAGTATCATTTTGAGGGTGTACATTTATACGTAAGATAGATCATCATTCATAAAATATATAAAACAAGAACATGAGGGAGTACTCTACTAATAAAATTAAAATATTACGATGATTTCTCAAATTATACCCCAAAACAGTAAAAAAAATGTTTATTTTTGTTGTTGATGATAATGTGAAAAATGTGTATAAAACCAAGTTAATATAATTTTCTCTCTCTCTCTCTTTCTTTTAATTTAGTGAAGGAAGATATGCATACATTTTATGCATGTAGACTTTTATATTCCTCCTCGCCTTGTTGACTTAAATTAGAGAAAAAATATGGTTGATTAACACGTGATGTGTCTTGTTTTGAGGAATCATAAAAATAAAGCTTGCAAACACATAGAATACCAAATAATGCAAGTAAAAAGGAGCAAAAACTTTCAAAAAATTATTTAGATCCGGTATGTCTAAATTTTAACAATAAAAAGGGAAGAATGAAAGATGTTTCACACCATTCTGCTTTAATAATAACGTTCAACTCATCAGCATCATAATATAATATGATCATGATCGTCATTCATTAGTACACACTCAAACATGGCCACAAAATTGTGAAAAAAATCTGGCAATTTATAATAATTATAAAGAATGCTACGTTTGTTGTAACATGATTATGATATGCCCAATGGCTACTTAGCAGCTGTGTAGTTTACGGCTATATGCATGTATTACATACTTTTGGCCATCTTTTGTCTTATCATAATCTATAATCTCACGTGAAAAATAACAATTTCATTTTTTCAATAAATATCAAATAAAAAAGTGCATTAAAATCACTTTTTTGTGCGATTTTTTAGGTACCCTATACAATTGCGTATATGGCGATTCATTAAAAATATTATATTATTTTAAACAGAATTATAATGATGACGACAGCACAACAGAGTGTCAGTGATGTGATGATAATCATTTTATATCTGCACTGCGTGAAATAGTGTAATGATCTCTCTTCTTGTAAACGACTCGTATGGCTATCTCTCTCGAGCACCATTCTGATTTATTAAAAAAATGTATTTCAAACAAGAGTGCATATAGTCGTTACCCTTGACTAATGAAAATGCAGCGATATGTGGAGTTGGAGTATGCAGGAAAATATTAAGAAAGCATAATTTTGATTAAACATTTAGATTATAAGGGTAAAAGACCCTGATGATTATTGTTCCCTGCTTAATTTTCTCATGCCTGTCTCACACATACGGTGACCATCTATTCTATATTTTATAGAAACATTCTATAATTTGAACCTCGGATTATAAGAATATAGAATAATTCTATATGTTCTATGTTTTTC
>JAHZMV010007004.1:0-64852 GCA_027743765.1 Coecobrya sp. COE2
TGGGAGCATTTTGAAATTACCTAGTTTGTGGATGAGCGCATATTGAATAATCTCCATCGAAATAGGAATGATAACTACAATGCCCACTAAAGTCGGGTACAAGCGCCCGTTCCAGAATCGATTTTAGTAAGGGGTCACATATATACCCAACGATAATGCCCCAAGTGACCCCTGTGTGCCCCATTGCGTTTTAATCTGTAATATGATGACAATATTATATTATGTTACTGTGGTTTGTTGTAAAAGTCAAATAGCGTCAGATTAATTCTATTGAATTCTGGTTGTGAGGCGAAGACAGATAGAAATATATGCAAGGGTTTCAGCCGTACCATTATATGTACGTCCGTCCGTGTCCTATGAAGAAAGATGAACTCTAAGATAATCTTATAATAATAATAATAGATAATAAATTGTAGTAATAGCCATGATATCGTCCTCATCATCAGATAATGGGTTCAATAATTTTTCATAGAAATTCATTGTCCATTTTACAACTGGCAATAAAAACAAGCACAGAGGACATTATATGCAAATCTAAACCTTTTAAGATTTTATTTTCCTTGAGATGAAGCACATGGATGACCCGTGTGTCTAATAATGAGTGAGTGCATTCATTCATGTCAACTGGGGAATGAATCGGAAGTGGGTATGATTACAGATGGTATTTTTATAATAACATTGATGACAGTGATAAGACATGTAAAATAGGATATTGAATGCATATCCTGTTTTCGGAAGAAAAGTCAACAGGGCAGTTTTTTTCAAAATCCAGAGAGAAAGCGACAAGTATGTAGAATTATTCAAAAATGTGATGATAATATCAGGGAGCGACCAGAGAGCGTTTCTCTGGTAATTTGTGCACTAGCCAGCGATAATAATATTTTGACTTGAAAATGCGTGTTCCACTCGACTACTACCTACACACCTTGCTTTGAAGCAAGCAGCAGCAGCCTAGCTGTCTTGTTGCAGAACTTGTCTAGTTTAATGTTTATAAATAATAATCATTATTGTACCAGGTTAAATAATAATCGATGTAATGAGGATAATTGATATTTTCTGGTGATTATATACATAGATAGACGGATGGTTGGATGATGGATGGATGGGTACACAACTACTTTAATAGTAATCACTTTTAAACAACAAAAATAAACGAATGAATGGACTGGTCTTGCCTTTTGTCGATTTTTATCCATCTTTATTATTATGCTTTAAGGCTAATATTAGAAGATCAATCTGAATATTTAATCGAAATTGTTGCGAGTGAGTGTGTGTGTCTGCACATTCATTGGGCTTCGGCTAGCATCTGCATCTCTAAACATCACAATACCTATTAGATGGAAGAGAAAGGTAGCACTTGTCATCGTCATCATTATTTGTGTGTACAGCAAACATCATCATACTTATCATCATTTTTTAGAGGTATGCTCGCATATGAATACGTTTCGATAAGGGAGATAGTAAAAAAGGTGGAATAAGAAGCTTCACAAACAAACGGTTGTATCGGGGCAATGAGAGAATTTTAAAACGACTTGCGTTATTTTGTTAGATTTTGACTCTCGGCCTTTTCAGTATGTTTTGTAGAAGATGCCTACAGTTAGAATCCAGTTTTAATTTAGATCCTTCTTTTAATAAATAAACTGGGAATGTAAGTACAGTTTTGAGAAGTAAGGATAAATGATGAAGTAAACAAAAAAATTAAACTTTTTGAGCCTCCTCATTTTATTTACATATCATACCTACCGATGTGCATGCATATATTATTACAATTACCTTTCTGACCTGACTCTACTTTGTGGTGCTTCGGCACTACTCTCTAGCTTAATTATTATTATATATATTATATGCCTTGCATATCAAATCAACTATTTTATTATTCTTTTATTCACTGATACTGCTATAATATATATTTTATGCTTACATTGTACAACTTTTTGATTGCTTTGCTTTGCTCCTCTCGGAGGAATAAAGAAAGTTAGAGCAAAGTTGTGTGTGTGTGAATGTTGTTTTTATTGTTATTAAACTGAAAGTAGAGTAAAAACATGCAACCCTGCCTACAATATTGATTCATGGGTGGTCGAGTTATGATATCAAATTTTGACAAAAAATTGCACATGTTCTCCTCTCTCTCCCTCATGACAGTATGCAAAGTTGTAGGTAGTAATGTAAGTTTTAAAGCAAACAATATGGTAATGATAAGACTAACTTTGTGCAAAGTGGTGATACTGATGATGAACGGGAGGCCTCAGAGTAGAGGATTTGGATGAGCACCACAGCATCAACAAATGTACCCTAAAATTGTATTGTCGCAGTCTCTCTCAAGTTGTTTCTCTTTATCATATTGTGAAATGACATGGATTTTTTTTGGCATCATGGATGACAGCAAAAGAGATCTTCCAAAATCATAAACTACATCTACTGCTGCTGCTGTAGCATTAATTGAAATTCATTTGAAAGTACAATTGTTGTAGCTGTTGTTGTTAATTCCTCCCCGATCGATTGAAATTGAACGCTATATTATAACGTTTTTGCGCACACCACATAACAAACAAGCATACCTTTGAAAGTGAAGTATAACCATGTTAAACTTCAGCAGCAGTCTCCCTGCATCATTATTATTCTGATTTCCTAACGTGATATGTGTGTGATGTGTATGCAAGGGGGAGAGAGATAGAAGGAAAATATGCTGATGATGCTGAGATTGAGATGAGTCGCCTGTCATCTTTTGACTTGTCTTGTGGCTGTTTTACGTCGCGTTGCGTAGTTGGACACTTGAAATTGCGAAAGTAAAAAAATGTGTCATGCTACAGTACAAAATACTACCATTATCATTAAAGCAGCGTACAGGTAAAAATTTTCATTCCACTTTAAAAAAGTTTAATATACAGTCACTTGGACGTTAGTAGCAAACGAGCATTTACCTGTGTGTGCGCACACGCAGTCATATCTTCACAAAAGTTATTTTAAATATAAAGGGCTCTCGCAAGTGTAAGGCTGAAAATATTGCCTAAAAAACGAATGAGATGATTTACATGAAAAATATTATAATATATTTAATAACATGATGAGAAGGTGATTGAGGTCTACTTTTGATATATTTCTTAAAATAGCACACAAAACAGAAAATTAGTCAATTAGCATCGTTTTCTCTCTTGAGATGAGACGCCAAATTTGTGATTGTGTCGCTTATGTACAATTTTTTTGCTCTCAAGCCCTGTCCTGCTTTTGTTTCTTTCTGTATTGCTTTGTTGGCGGCGGCACATCTCACGTCAGAGATTCATTGATTCCCATTCATTTTGTATTATGCACCTACCAAAAAAACTTACTTACATGTTCGTTCATCATCATCATCAAATTCCCCCTCTCTGCTGCCTGATATTTTATATTTTTTGACATAATTGCCACGACTCATTGTCAGAATTTTGATGGCGTATAATAATGCGCCAGTAATAAAGTGTACATTTTTATGTGACATAATCGTGAATCAGGTTTTTTTTTCATTTTCACGTGACGATGATGATGATAGGTATTCAAGGAATTTTTCCACTTGAGATGAGGTAAACCTAATAAAATGATATTGATAATGTGAGGTCTCTCAGTCTCTCTCTCTCCCTTCTTTCTCACCCAACAACTATTTTCTGCCTTCTATTCTACTTCTTTTTGTTATTATTGTTATTAGTGCATAGTAAGTTTAACGATAAGTCAGCCTGATGAAGAAGATGAGGAGGATGTTTCGATGGTGGTAATGATGATGGGTGAACTAGTCAAAAGGAAAATATGTTGGTATGCTAAATAAATAAACTTACTCATTGTCAGTAGTTTCCCCTAAAACTTCTGCAAAAACACATACGCAATCAATGCCACCAAATAGTAATAAAAGTCAACCAACAGATTGAGCAGATGTATATATCACAAGAAGATATATCATAAGAGGAAATATTGCATTTTGATTAAATTTCTGCCCCTTACCAGTAAACGTATATACCTACATATATACTTACTACGGTTATTAGTGCTGTTTGTTGGTACAATATAAAAAGAAAAATGAGAATAAAAATAAATCTTGCAGAAGAAAAGCAAAAAAATCTTGCTAGCTTTAGCTTGGCTTTGTTGTTCGTTCTTCTGGAGAAAACGGTTTTTTCCCTGTTGTTGTATGAAAGTGCCGTGTCGGGTGAATTATATATTTTAGGGAGCATTCTACAAAATACAAGTTTTTGTGTGTGTGTTTGAGATTTTTGGAAGTGCGTAGGGCAGTACACTGCATTTGCAAGTGCATCAACATCATTATCAGCACAGCAGAGATGCATCTTTGGAACATGTAACATGGAATGTTTCCAAAACATTAAATCATGGGAATTTTCTCATTGGATCTCCAGGATCAACAACACAAGTTACAGGGTGGTAGTAGCCGGCAGCAGAAAATGATATGGTTGGCTTACGTTTGTTGTTGCACCCACCACCACTTTGCAATACTCTGCAGCAAAAGCCATGCCAACCAGAATGAGAGCGAGAAATACATACGTTCATATACAGACACACATACAGTGAGAGAGGCAAAAGAATTATCATCATCTTCATAAAATCTCATTTTCCTCTACTTTTTACTATATCATCATGTTACTTGACTGTGATGACCTACACAAACCAAAGTATTAACAATAACATATATTTTACACGATTGTGTATGCATGCATGCACAAAATTCATTGGAAACATGAGTAAAAAAATATTGTTGGAAATTTTTCTTTGATTCGAAACATTAATGCGCTAAATGTATGAATGTATGTATGGCTCATCAATAAATACGACCTTCAGTCCTCTTGGTAAAATCATCAGTAGAATATGTGTATAATGTAATGCGTCGCCAATGAAATTGAAACGAACAAAACTGTTCGTTCCCTCATTCACCATTTCATTTATTTTCTTGTGTTTTTTTTTCAGTTTTGCCAGAAGCAGGAACTAAAATGTTGGTGGTAGTGATCACTGCCGCATCATGATAATCACATCAGCACCGATGCGAGTACTGTGATGAGATGACGATGATGATGATTATTCCATGTGTTCAAATGTCCTCAAGCTCAACAACAACATCATCAGACATGCATACTTTTACAGTTGTTTTGCTTTCATGTTTTTAAAAAGGGAAACAATCTGCAAATGTTTTTCGTTACATGCTTTACACAGTATAATTCCATGTTACATTACATACTTGAAAGCAACAATGAAAGCAATAATAACCGTCGTGAGTGCTACTAGCACGGAAACAACTAACTGGAAACAGAAACTCGTCAATCATCAGCTTGAAAAGGGAACGACGGCGCAAAAAAAGGAAAGCTAGCATTTGTATAATATGTATATTTAGTTGTCTGTTGTTGTTTCAAAATGAAAAATTGAGAAACGGGTGATGCATTACAAGAAGGCGTTGGAGCGCAATTAAACACTGACACAATAAAAAAACAATGCGATATGACCATAGCCCGTGTCATTGTACTGTATGTACTGTACATATCATTTAATATGAATGAACTTTCACGCGTTATCGCTCCTAGCTACTACGCAGTTTTGTTTTGATAAACATGAACGTGTTAATGTATTCCTTTTAAATAAACTATATGTGTGCTAAATACACATTTAAAATTAATGGAGATAAGTAGACGTTTAATGAAGAAGGAAAATGTATCTGTGGATTAATTCGATATTGGAAACTATACTATGACACGTAGGTATATTGTGGGCTATGCCGATTATGAGGACCACGTCAATAATGTATAATTGGGAATGAGATTTTTCTCCTCTCATTTCCTACCACCTCAAATGTAATTTCCTTTACTTCAGAATCGAAACTAGTTCAAACTTGTAAGGGTTTTTCACAGAAGAAGAAAAAAGGCAGAATAATTGGTAGTGGTGGTGGTAGTGATAACGATGATGAGCTCAAGAAATTCCTACATTTTTTTCCACCATGCCATAGGAATGCTTTTTTAGGGAAAGGACGAGACGAACAGACTCCTTGCTACTTTAGTACTCGTTGGGATTAGAAGAAGCTGAAATTGTAAGCATTTAATTTTCTTGGGAAATCTTGTTCCCTTTTCAAAGTCCAGCCAGGGAAAATGGGAGCATTTCAAGGGTGAAATGAGTTCAAAAAAATGTTTGTGTGTATATGTGGGCATGTTTACTACTTGGGGTGTTGGTTAATACATAAAAATGTTAGGAACATCATGTAGAGTATATATATACCCGGTCGAATGAATTTCTCCTTCTTTTGATATTGATTATAAAAATTGGGATGTAAAAAGAATTCCGTTTTTTCTCTTCAAGTATATACAACAGAGAAACTTTTTATCTGTGAAATGGTCTGCTGTTGGTGGTGATGGCGGCGGTGGTATACAATCATTCAGTACTCTCTCTCAGATCAGTATATATAGTCGCTCTGCTGGAATCACTGATTTTGTTTGCGGCGGTGGAATAGGGACGACGATAATATGACGGTGATATTGTTGTTGGTAGCGGCGGCAGAAGCAGCAGTGGTGGTAACGAGGACTTAGTTTGAAGCTCCAATTTAAAGAAAAACGGGAGGACTAAAGGGGAATTGGTAAATTTTGTCTTATGGCTCGTCGAGTCCCCAGTCCCCACTTGAGAAAGAAATCAGAGGAGAAATGGAGAACTTGGAGAGTGAGAGAGAGTTTTCCTTGGAGCCTTTTTTCCTGTATTTTTTTCTCTAGTAACTCAGCAAAAGCAGCAGTAGTGCTATTTTCTGGTTAAAGTGAAAGGGAAGCGGAAGAAAATTGGAAGAGAAAGGAAACTACTCTCTAGATATATTCTCATGTGCACATACATACACTGCTTACATAACCAATATATATTATCCTCTCTCTCTGATGTACGTAGTAATGTGCATACAACCAAACTACTCATCTCTTCGGAAAAAATAGAAACGCAGGAAACAAGAAAAGGGGGAAAACTCATGCAAAGAAAAAAACCGTTTACATATACTTCTCTCTTGGCTTTAAAAATGTGAGGAGAAAAAAAAACAAAAAAATAAGAGGTAGGTGAGAGATAGTGGCAAAATAAGTAGTCAAGTATCTCACACAGAGAATGAAGAGCAGACGCACATGTTATGTACGGTTTTTTCGTATACTTTTTTGGTAACGTATATAAAATGGGTTTAGTGTTGCTGTTGACGGTGATGAAGATGATGATGATGACGATGACTGTGAGACTACCAGACTACACATGAGACTATGAGTACCAACCAGCAACATCGCAACCAGTTTTTTTCTTCTTTCATTTCATTCATATCATATGATGACAATGGATATGGAAAGAAACTGCTAGAGAATATCAAATGTAAGCAGCAAGCAAACAGACCTATTCAAATTACTGATGCATGCACAAGTAAAAAGCTATTCGCATAGGGACATGTATGTCGTCCTTCGTGAACACACACACACAAGCTTTCTCTCTTCCTTTTTTTATTTAGGCTCAGGGTAGGTAGCAGTGGAATATAAAAAAGGAAAAAAAGGCTACGGGTACGAGAAAGCGTATCTCTCGGCAAGGAAGGGAGAATGAAAAGAAAATCAAGTGTTTCATTTTTTTCCTTCAAAAAATATAAAATAGAAAGCACAAGGTACACTGCAACTACCTGGCATTTGGGAATACTAGTGGATATTATGTAGGTAGGTGTTTACTGTGTGTTGGTCAAAAAGGATTTTTGTTAGAAATTGTATAGAAAGCTGCGATTTGTCTGGGTATCCTTTATGATAACTCAAAAAATGTATCAATAGTCTCTGGAAAGCGTGTACTAATGTCTATAATAATATTATTCTTTATAGGAAATAAATTCGGGTGATAACTTATCTACTTGGCTGTTTTTTCCGTTATGTATGCAGGTATGTGCCATTGACAATGATTATTCTTCTATATGCTGTCACGATACAAGGTTTTTCCCTTCTTAAAAAATCTGAAAGTTTGGTCTAGTGTAAGTAACCATAAGTGTGAGAGAGACAGAGAGGGAGGAAAATCACTATTCCGGCACATTCCCATAAATATGATGACTGAATTTCATTACATGTTGTATTTTCATATCAGAAAGAAGAGGACATAATCCGGCGGCTGCATTAAATAAAAAGAAGGAAGACGAAGAAAAAAAGAGAATGTTTCGTTCAGTTTTGTCGTTGCTGTGTGCAGTATCGCCATTCCACCACCACGGCTCAGCTCTCCCAACTATTTTTCTTCCTTGTATATAATATGCTTATATGTAATGCTAGCCCGTTTACTTTTGCAGAGTCTCTAGATAATGATACCGGGAGTAAGTAAAACAGGCAGGGAAGGAGGGAGAGAGAGAGAGTCACACGGAACAACAACTATTTACTAACTGACTGGTAGTTTAGTGATAGGAGTGAGCAGTGGAGGCAGCAGAGAGTAAGAAAAGGAGACAACTGAAACGACAAGAAAAGAAACAAGAAGTAGTCTTGGTGCTATGCTGTATAAACAGTGTGGAGTAAAGTGGGAACAAGTAGCGAAGGATGAAGGAAGCAGAAAAAAAGAGAGAGAGAGTTTAATAACACGGGTGGAAAAGAGAGAGACAGCAAGGTAGAAACTATTCCACGTTTACCACCGCCACCAAAACTAGCAAAAAAAGCAATGCTTGGTGCTGCTACTGTTGTTGTTGATGATGATCAAGATGAGGAGAATGATGGTAAACGTGAATAGCAGCAACCGCATGTTGTGAAACTCATGTGTGTACATATATGAAAGTAGAAACTAACCGAGTTTTCTATATCTGTATGAATGTATTAATATAGGTGCATTATTTTCTAATATAAAAATATTTATAAGAGAATAGTATGCACATATTGCAGCTAAATACCCATGTTGTTATTATAAATATATCCCTGTCGGATATTTTATAAGAAAATTTTGTGAATGTTGTTCTCTTCTGTGTGGAGTTTTTCTACTAGCGGAGCAAGACGACGAAAAAGCGAGTGCTATATTCCCATGGTTGTGTGTTTATAGAGAAGTATACAAAGACAATATTATAAAGAAAGAAAATTTTCGGAATAAGAGTGAGTGGTGGCGGTGGTGGTTGTTCAGTCGGAGAGTACGTATACATACATATTAACGTGTGTATATCTACTAGAAGAGAAGGAGAGAGTGAGTGAGAGAGCGTGTGTGTGTTCACTCTTCTCTCTCCTCTCTCTCTCGCCTTTTTCGATGCAAAAGGGAAAACATAAAAAAGGGTCTTGGGTGAAATTGGAAATTGTAGGGCCGTTCCAAGAAAATCTAGTTAAGAGGCTCCTCCTCCCCAAGAGAAAATCGATGAGACCAATCCGATTCTGAGCTGGAACGTCTTTGCCATCGCACACTTGCACTTACACACACATACATATCATAAGTAAATGTAATGCAATGTACATAGCACATTAATATATGTGTAATGTATATACATATACACACACATGGATCTAATATAAAATGTACGTTTCATTTTATAAGAATTTGATATTTTCTACACACACACACACATTCTCTGTCAGTTACTTAGTCACTTTTTGCTCACACACACACAGTCAGGCTAACGACATGCATAATATGTATGTGTACTCCTGGTTCGTCGTTCACTCTCAAAACTCATCCACGACGACGACAAGAAAATAAGAAAAGGAACAAGACGTAAAGAGAGACGCAGGCAAAAGTAAGTAGTAAGCAAGCAAAAAAGGCTTTGAACAGTAAATCGAAATGTGCATGTGTGTTTGACTGGGAGAGAGAAAAAGAGAAGTAAGTAGTGAGCAGGCAAAGAGATGATGATGATAATGATGATGCCATTTCATGAAGCAGTACCGGCGGAGCAACACAGCACACACACACGTATTTATTTTATATATATGAACCTCTTCACTCTCTCAGCAGAAAATTTTGTTCATCATCCTCATCAGCTTCATGATGAAACGGGGATGATGATGATCATGATTCTGCTCCTGTCTCGCTCCTCTTATTTTTCTCGTATAAAAATTGTATTAAAATGACTTTGGTTGGCAGTACAAGTTGTAGCAGCAGTAGCCGAGGAGCCATACGCGAAAATACGAAATTCAAGAAAAAAACTCTACACATCATTGTAATATATTCTGTCTGCACGAACAACGCACATTCGCCTTACCTTACCTTTTTTTCTACTCAGGAAAAAAAGTACTCACATGTTTCTCCCTGTTCGGTATTCCTATTACAATTTATCCATTTAAAACATCATCAGTAGAGACAGGAGATGGAAAAAAATATATATAAAAAGAAGAACAAGAAGAGTGGGAGAAGAGAGAGAGATGCGACTTGAAAAGACATGAAAAAGTAAAGATACATCTTTACTCATTTTCATTTATGGTACTTGATGCTCCGGGTCGGACTCTCTCTTGCGATCTATCTGTCCATTTTCCCCCTTCCTCTTGTTATACTCATTCTTCTTATTCTTCTATTTCGCCTTTTCTTTCTTTTATATTTTTTTCCTTTCTGTATATAGTCCTCTTCTGGGGCTATAACTGGTAATAGTACACAGGCTTTGTCTTAACAACACGATATGTTTTTTTCTACTTGTATTTCTTCGTCTTCCCCTTTTTATAAATGTTTCATTCACACGAAGCGCCCTTTTTTCAGAATCGTAACTCAAAAAGAGAGATAATATATATGATACATTTATTGTTGTAGAAAATATTAAACAAAAAATATTGCTTGCTGGTGATGCTGATGACTAAGGTGCGTATATTGTTGTGTATGCTGCCGTTGTGGTCGTTTCGGATGTTAAATGAGAATAGAAGGTGATGGTGGGTAGGTAGATCCAAGTTGCATCCAAGTTACTATACTACTGCTGAGTATATATGGTAAAAAAAGTGAAATATCGAAAAAGGATATATAGAGAGATATAAGTAACCCTTGTGTGTAATGTTGCGCCTCCACAAAAAGCTGGGGCAGACATTCTGTCGGTGAATCCAAAAGCGAATTCATTTTTCTCTTGATGATGTTCACGAAGATGATGATGATGATACTTGAAACATTTCAGTAAGTAGGTAAGACTCTCTCTCTCTCTCAAAGAATCAGTGCATTTTCAAGTGAGAGGGTTAAAATGAGAAAATGTTGCTCACTTGTAAACTTTTCGAAAGTTAACATGCTGACAAAGTTGTTCATTATAAAAATAGTCACAGGTTTAGATCAAAAGCTAAATGTACAGTAGGTTAAATTGTATTAAAAAATTGGCCAAAACAATTAACCATTCACCTGTTTGAGTGCTCCCTTACCAGTAATAAATTCATTTCTCATGCTTTTTATTCAATAAAAATGGAAAGAGATCTTGCCTCCTGATAGAATATAATATATCTAGGTATATAGCCGGTATTATTTTACCCTGACAAGTTGACGAATCTTGTAAAATGTTGAGTTGGTAGTGCCAGTTACATATTACCCTGGTGAAGAGGGAAAGAGAGCGAGAGAGAGGAAAAGACGCATAATAATAAAATATGTAGGGCCGACAACGACACTTGCGAGAGAGAAAAATGAAGAAAATTAATCTTTCTAAGCTTACGCCACACACAAGCAGACATGATGTGCATGAAGAGTATAAAAAGAAAGAATTTGTCACATCACCACTCGCAAGTCAGACTCTCGTCTTTGCTGCTTATACTCCTTTCCTTCACGTCTCATCTCTTTTGTCAGGCAGCAGGACCAGAAGAAGAGCAAAAAAAATATCAAGCAAGGGAGACGACGACACAAAAGAAACAAGAAAAAAAGACGGAATTGATGGCGAATATAAGTTGAAGGCATAAAAAAAGGAATGAAGAAGCAAGCGTCAGTTTATTTGTGTGATGTCCCATCATCTCACCCAGTTCATCATCATGATCACCGCAAGCGTACTTTACACTTACATTATTCTTGTAAAAAATGGCTTGTCTAATAAGCAGAAGGACCCTGCTTCTTTCCCCCTTAAAAATATATTGTAGAGGTATGTAAATCTCTCTACACATGCGTTCGTATTTTACATGACAATGCACACATAGTATATAAAGTGAATGAGAAACTGATCGTTAGAAATTAAATAAGAAAATGTTCAGTTTCAATGCAAAAAAGTTTCCAAACTTGAATACCAAAAAAAGGCGACGGAGATGTGAATGGAGACGGTATTACGGGTGGCATGGCATCCTTGTATCTGTTTGTACTGCTGGTTCTCCACACCACCGTGGCTAACCAATACAGAAATTAAAAATCTCCATCGTCATCCAAAAAGTCCGAGAGATATCCACTGTTGTGTTGTTTAGAAAGCCTCTCGTGCCCTTATATAGTAAAAGGGCTGGGCGCTCCTGTTTTCTTGTTGATAGTCATCATCAAGATCATCATCATGGTCGTCAGCATCATCCACTAAAAAACTGAATTCATTCTTTTGCAAAACTCATAGTCATCCTCCTTGCATTTTCTCTCTGCATCGGTGTATATTCTATTCCTGCTATCATCATTTTAATCATCATCAGCCACTATCAATAGTCCAATGGACAGAGGAACAAGATGATAAAGAAAAGAAGAAGACGAAGGATCAGAAAAAAAATATATAATAGAAGCAGAGGGTCTAGTAGAGCCATGCATGTAGCCATGATGCAGCTCATGCCATCACCACCGTCATCCTTGTTATTTTTTTATTACATTGCTTTATCATCATTCTTGTATTGTTTAGTAGAAGAAGAAGTAGCATGAAATAAAAGAAAAAAAAATATATATTCACTCAAAACATTTTTAGTTGTGTACCAAGTGGCACCAAACAAAAGAAGTCGATCTATTTCGACAGAAGCAGCAAGCAGCAGCACACCAGCCTTCTTTTTCCTCAGCACCAGTCCATAATACCGTAACAAAACTACAATGTCTCTCTTTCTTACTTTCTTGTCCCTTTTTTATTTCTCGAGTTTGTCTCGATTCTCTATACATCATTAAAAAATCTCGATTTCATGTCTCTTTCCATTCGGCTCATTTGGAAGAAAGAAGAGATTTTAAAAAGGATTATAAAGCGCGCATGGTCATTTTCATCTCGACCTGAAATAATAGCGTTTTAAAATAGGAAGTAAATTAGACAAGTCACAATCTTCAAACAGTTTCAAATGATTTAGCTAGCGGTAGTAGTAATCTTGTGAGATGCTGTTTCTTCTCGGAAAGAGAATCCACTGAAAATCTTGAGGATGACTCTAGAGAATCTCTCTCTATCTCTCTAGAGGGTCGAGTTCACTGATAGTGGAAACTTATCATAACTTTAACTGTTTGGAATATCATACACACAGGTACCTACTACATAATATATGTGGTTGAAGACTAGCCAAACGCAGCAAACTCAGCATCCCACTTGGCAATTCGTGCTGCAAGTTCAGCGGGCGGTCGCGAAATCATTTTTTATTATACAAATGAGTTGAGTAGCAAGCAAGCAAGCATATTTCATAAATGTGTACCTCTATTTCATTCCACCATGCAAACAATTTTTACCTGTGTGTCTATAGAATAGAACATGTCATCATGGAATACAATTTTTTCACTGTAAGACATATATATTGTCTGGTTCAGCTTCAAAAAATGAACTGATGGCAGGGGCAGCATCAGTGAGAAAGTTTGTATTGCCCCAAAAACTGCTTAACTGGACATACATTTTTGTTTCGATTGTGTTGCGTGTGTGATGGTGAGTATTTGACTGGAGACACAGCAAAATACACGATAATAAGATTAATAGGCCATGTATACATTCATGTACCCCACAAAAAGATACAATAGACTGGGCTACTCACATACCATGAAACTGTCGTCATCGTGGACAAGCACAATTTTATGGTGAAAAAACTCTGCTAGAGTCAATGAGATAAAAATTTTAATGCCTAAAATGGCATTTTTACACACAGGTACACACTATTCATGTTGGAATGAATGATAAGTAATCACACATACCTTTGCTAAATACCAAGCTACATATTTTTTTTCAAAAGATTCACTGCTCATCATAGTCATAGTTCAAACTTGAAGTAATACAGTTAAAAAAATATTTCCTACATGACATGCTGAGAATGGTGTTCATTTTACGAGTGCTATTTTCTCTCTCTCTCTCTCAGCGTCGTCCTTTCCTAACTCTCTGAGAACACATATATATTTCTTATTATATTTTTAAAATCTTGTAAAAAGAATAACAGGAACTCAACGGCATATTAAACATAATGGCGTGATGGCAAATCTTGTTTTAAATGTACAAAAAGAGAGATAGTATCACAGTGGTTGATGGTGTGGACCACATCATGAGAGGATGAGAAAAAATATATAAATATTATAACCTTCTTACTACCTATCTCTCTACCCAACCTATACAATGAAATTAATGTGCCAAAGAAGAAGAGAGAGATAAATAGGGAAAGCTCACAGCATCCTATAAATAATATTCGTGCTAAAAAAACTTTTTGCTCCTCTCATCAAACACATTACTTGCTACACTCTACAATGAAGGATTTATTATTAGAGAAATATAACAATAATAAAAAATTATTCAATGGCATAACATGACGATGGTAGTGGCTGGCAGTGGCAGTTGTTCAACTAGTAAAAGTGCCACTACTCTCACCATTATACCTTCGTTTTGTCCTGTGGACTTTTTGAAAAGATTTTTTAAATATAAAAAAAATATTCTTGCAAAAATATTGTATATGGTGTGTAGTTTTTTGTTATCAGTAGAACACTTCCTTACCATCATCATGTTTGGGCGTGGTGTAAGCACAGCAAGGAGCTTGATCAGTTAAGCAAAAGTACAAGAGGCAAGTTTTGAAGAGAATTAAAAAAAATGTGGAAAGAAATGCTATAACTTTGAGAACGGAAAAAGGTATTGGAGTCACTCCAACATGACGATGGCGTGTTCATATTCATATACAACGTAGTAGCACTAACTGCAAAATTACAACTTATTGTGAAAAAAAATATTTCTCGTGTTGTAACATTAAATATGGTTGGTGGGATGGGATGATATAAAGCTGCTTTAGAAAAATGTGATTTGATAACTTCAAGATGTTACACAGAGAATCAAATGACTAAAGTGTCTAAACATAACACTGTCAGTAGACTCAAACCGCTTCCTTCCACAAGTGAGTTGAAAGTATATTTTTGTATGGAATGAATGTGACATTCAGAATGGCTGACCACTGACCAGAGGATTGTGATAATGACAACCAATGGGGCGATGGTAGGATATCAATATAACGTACCTATCTCCTTCTTTTTACTTCTCCGATCAAACTTTCAGAGTGTTTGCGATATATCACTATCAAACTGAGTGAAAACGACAAAAATGACAGTAACGACGAATGCTTTGAAAGAAAGTCTAGAGAGAGAGAAGAGAGCGTCCAGAGAGTCAAGTGGACATGAAAAGGTGAACAGCACAGCGGCAGGATGCATGACGACGGGCGTTGTGTACTCATAATAATTTTTATCTCCTTGTCTTACATTTCCTCTCCGTCTAGAAAATGCGACAGTCATTCATGTAACAGTAAATAGGGAAGGCTAGAGCACCACCGGTTGACCATTTTTTTATCAAGAGCTCAATAATACTCACTTCATCTGCAATTTTGTTTTACCTTTTTTCAGCACACAGGATTAGCACAGAAAGAGAGACGGACGAAGGGTGTGAATGCATTAATAATAGGCATGTGTGTAGAGTAAACTTGGTGGAAAAGAGAAAGATCATTGAGGCAGAAACAAACTTGAGAGAGAGAGAATGGACAAGTAACAAGTTACTGCTGCTGTTTGTGAACAGTGAATCCGGTTGATTTCCCAACATACATATCTTGTTCTGTACACCAACACAATATGACCATCATCTTATCATAGTTTTCCATGATAATAATAATAATAATAATGTATTGTTGCATATATTGTTGTTGAGCGACATGCTCTTTCATTGTTGCTTTGGCATTGTACAAAAATGTGAAAAGCTGTACAAGAAGTTGACGAAGGAGAAGAAGTATCTCATGTGAAAATACTCTAGGTATTTATTAATGTTTTGTTGTTGTTTGATTGCCATTGACGTCGGTGGTGGGGTAAGGGAACGACAGACATGGACATTTTGTGGACGCACACGGACGACATGGACATGGAGTAGAAAAAACCGTAAAAATGAATGACAGATAAAACGCACATGATTTTTCTCTCATACGAGTAGTTGTACTCTAGTAGTGAAGTGCACATGAATGACAATATTTTATACAAGTAATTCTGTTACAAGATCGTTTTTTTCTCTGTATGTGTATGTGCCGTACTTATTTATGGCTATTAATATGATACATGCGTTTACAATAATAGTAGATGCTATTGCACTTTTGTTGTTATTGTTGATACTTACCCAGAACAAAAATTTTTGGACGGATGAAGGAAAGGAAAAATGTGTCAATCATTTTCTCTCCTCCGGCTTGGTAAACCTTTGGGTTGAGTCTTCTTGAGAGTCTCTGGTTTTCATAGAGAAGAGGAGTGAACAATGCATTGTTGCCGTGATCATGGCATGATGGCATATACAGTCAAGTTGACAAGTGTCATGCTTTTTATGTTACATATATACCACGATTATATTTATATGATATCCCCGTATTTTTTTATAAATTTCCAGTAATTTCACTTTTTTCCAAGTGTCAACGAACGAATGAAGCGTAACGTATTGCTGTGAAAATTGTAGTCAAACGAGAAGGAGGAGAGAGAGGAGACATGACAAGTATGGCTTGAGAAAAAGAGACAAGAAGAAAAATGAAACTTGTACATTTTTTTGTCGGGACTCCATCACATCAGCAGAAGTCTGTCATCCACTCCTTTCTACATAAGCAGCAAAAGAGGAATCATCATTTTAGGCATGGCAATTTATCTAAATAATATTATGAGCTTATGTGTTTGTGTAACAGGTGAAGTGAGCGACTTTTTCCAGAGCCCCTAGTCAGTCAAGTGGAGAGAAACCAAGAGCCAAGGGAAGATAAAAAAGTATGCGAGTATGCTGGGCTTTGATGATGCTCATTTGTGTATGATTGACAAATAATGAGTGAAGTATACAGAATGAAACAAGTCATTTCTTCTGGATGATTTTTAGCTTTAAATAAATTTTTTGATCAAGTTGGCTAATATGACATTTAGTTGATTGACGGGCCTCAATAATAAATACCCCGTTTTAACCTGTCTAATGAGCAACAGTGAGCAAATAGGCGTAATATTTTTACGCATCTTGATTACTATAGTGCATAGAATACAAAAGGTATGCAAAAACAAATTGGCACTTTATGAAGCAGTGAGAGAGGTACATACATGTGTACACAATCATCAATTATCAGTTTATTACGTACCCGAAATGTACATGTGCCATCATTAATAATTATGCACAGTACATAAAATACCAGGTAGGTGGATAAATTCAATTTTAACATTTACCATTGTCATTAAATCATACTGCAAGCCGACAAAATATTAATGATATTGCATATTAATACTTCATAAAACACAAATAAAATAGCAACTACTGTGCTGTTACTGTCAAGTACAAAGTGATTACATAGAGGTGTGAAGTGTGAACCAACATAAATAAAAAAACTCATACATTTTTTGTCACTCACTTTTACTATCCATTCGCCATTTCCCAGAATTCAGTAGCGGTCTCCCAGGCTTAAAAATATTTCCAAGAAAAAGCATTACATATTCAACTCATAAATCGAATGCGTGTATGTGTGTGCTCAAAGCATGCATATAGACAGCAGAGACAGAAATGTGGATGCTGATAAAGAAAAAAAAGATGAGATGATAATAATGTTTTATATATATGGAGTAACAATGGAAAGATGAGCAAATAAGATCAACCCTTGTGTCTTGAGTGTCTTCTGTGATGTGATTGGTACTAGGGATTTGTCGTCATGTTTACATTTCCACAACTGGGACCGTTGATGTCGTCCTCTCTTCTTGCTCATCTTTCTAAAAATACATGTAAATATAGGTACATATATACAACATATTCACGCTATCTTCCTAAAACTTGGCTACTCCTGTTACTCCTCCACACTCACACACACTTCCCAATCTCCTCTCTCTCTTTAATATTTACCCTTGCTTTTATAACGATAAGAAATAAAACGCGTCTTCTTGCTGTACAGAGAGAGTCGTCGTGTTAGAGAAGAAGTGATCGGGGTGGAATGGTGGTGCGATGGTATGCGCTATGCTACTCTTACTACTGCTGCTGGTGCAGTGATAGTTGATGATGTGATGAGAATGATAAACTTTGAATTCTCCTTGTTCGTCTCGAGACACAGATATACGGTACGAGATATAGCGCAAAAAGAGGGGGAGGGGCTCAACAATACTTGTCATCTCCCTTTTTCCTCCTTGTTCCTCTACTGGCCTGTTGTGCATTTCTTTATAACTGCTTTGTGCATATCCTTCAGAAGATATCTTCCTTTCTATTGTTGTCCCCTCTCTTTTTTGGCTGGCTGCATGTTCCTTTTTCGAAAATTTTGTATCTTCTTCTCTCTAAACAATGCACTTTTCATGCTGATGACGAGTGGAAGAAGAAATTTTTAAATCACTTTTTTTCTGTCAACTTTGTCTGGTCTATGAATTAATTTACGTGCGTGCGTTGTATGTAACCTCTCGAGCTTATCATCATTATGCAATTTATGGGAAGTTCATGTACGAAAAATTGCTTGATGTTCATATGAAACTAGATAATAGGTAGGTAATAAGAAAGTGTACAAATTATATTGGCCACACGTCCTCTATTGTCCTTTTCGTTCATTGTTGCTTGTAATCGATTCCTCCGAGTTTATGGGATCTGCAAAAACATGCAAGCAAAAACAAACTCATCTTCTTACTCACTCCCCCACTTTTCGGGAAAAGGATGATGATGAATGAAACGAATCATAAAGACATGAGATGTTGTGATGATTATATAATGCAACACGCACCAATTTTTAGTGTTTATCATGCTTCTCAATTATTATAGAAAATCATGCGTAGAAAATTGCACAAGAATTTAAATGTCCTTATAGTACTGTGCACATGCCGACATGGTAATTCAAATATGCAATGTTTTCCAATGCGATTTAGGCAATATAAATGTTTTCCATTTACTTTTATGCTGAAAATGATGCTTTCTGGTTGGATGAGAAA
Organism: Coecobrya sp. COE2; assembly: GCA_027743765.1. NCBI lineage: Eukaryota > Metazoa > Arthropoda > Collembola > Entomobryomorpha > Entomobryidae > Coecobrya > Coecobrya sp. COE2. The sequence continues at coordinate 19,168 of JAHZMV010007004.1, forward strand.
ATAAACTAGTGAACCGGCATATAAAAACGGGATAAATTCACTTGACAATTTTTAGCAATTTTAATGATATTATTTGGTATGTACGTACGTATGTTGATACACAATAATTATATTATTATTTTAAAGTTTTTAAGTGATGATGACGCAACTAAAATCATACATACATACACAACTGACAATAATATTCATATAATATTACATGGTATTATAGAGCTTCTCTACCCCTAACAACAATGATAATCATAACTTTTTTTTACTCACGTCATATAATAATACAGAGGGCATATAATATATAGTAAATGTAAATATAGTACTTAAATATTTTAAGTGATTTATAAATAATAATAATAATTAATAGTAATAATAATAATAATGAAACGAATCAATAATATTATATGTTTGCTCGTGTTTGTGTGTGTAAGATATTTCCTACACATAAGTTAAGGTAAATTAGATGGTCACCAAGTTGCAGATTTTCGAGAGATTATTATTTTTTTTTGCTTAATCTTTTAAATAGAATAGCAGTGTAGTATGTAGTAGTAGTAATTGCTAATTACGTAAGTAATAATAGTAATAATAATATATTATGGTCTTGTAGAACAATGGCGGTGTGTGATGGTGTGATGAATGGTAAATATATTTTTATGTGGGGTTCTTGTATATATAATTTAGCGATGATGATATTTTCATATATGATTATTTTGAAACATTAACACAAAACTTTTCTCTTTCTTGTTGTTCCTGTTCAATTAGAAATTGATCGGTTGTTGATGATTTGATAATAATAATATATGGTGTGAATATTTTGTGTAGTTGTTTTCATGTTCTTTTTATATAATATGTTGTTAACTAGCTTAGCTTAATTTTACATTTAATATTAAATAGTACTAACTCTATTGCGGACTTTTTTACTACTAAAACAGATCAGATGATTCAGGCCAGGCTGGAGGGCAAACTCCCATTTTTACCTTATTGCCAGGTGGCATATAGTCTGGACTTGAACGAGGTTGGTTCATCAGTTCACCTTGACTCATGAAACCACCTGGAGGTCCCCCAGGATTTGGTGGTCCTTGTCCATCACTAGGAGGGAGTCCACCTGGTCCAGGAGGAAATTCTCCCATGCCACCGGGCTGGTCCATGGGCCCAGGAACTGCGGAAAAAATAGAGCAAAATATGTAGGGCAAATTGTTTTAAAAGAAATCAGACAAAGGTCCAATCAGTCAACATTTCTATGCATATCGTCTGTACGGGAGAAATCATAATCTATTTTACATCCGAGCATACTATATTTTTTGGAATATTATTTCAAGGCTTTGCAAAATAGATGTGCAAACATTTCTCCCAAACAGAATGGACAAAATAGAGTAAGTAGTGGTCAGTAGAGATTGAGTACCTAAAAGCATTTTACCTGCAGCAGGTGGGAAATGTGGCTGCTGACCAGGGAAAAAGTCATGAAACCCTTGCCCTGGTCCTCCACCAGGCCCATACGGAAAATCTGAGAATTTAGCATCTGGAAAGTAAGGGAAGGTAGGGTTGGGACCGTCGTCCATTCCAGAACTAATATTCATAGGGAACCCACGCATTTTCCGTGATGAGCCAAAAAATGGACCTCGGCCCATTGATGTTAGCTGCTTGAGTCTTCGTTCTTTACTTCTCTTGTTTTGAAACCACACCTATTATGAGGAAACATCAAAAAGAAGAAAAAGGGAATAAACATGAGAATCCATGCCAAGTTTCCGTCTTCTTACACAAGTCATATAGCTCTCTCTATACACGCTTATACAACACATTATATGATTACATTATATCCAATTTTTCATGTACTTTATTTCTACAGACGCTTCAACTGTCAAACGCAAAGTGAGAGAGAATTGACGTCGTACTCTACAAGGCCGCATAAGCGATATAGGAGAGTTTTTATAAAAATGTTTTAAAAGATGAAGGAAACAAGGATTGCGGGAAAAGATGAAAAAGGTAAATGAAGCAGACCCTGCGTTGAGACAAACACCTTTACTCTTTAAAAACTCTCCCCAAACATTATCATCATCTCGTGTGTTTCATCTGACCGAACATGCACTCCTGCCACTCTACTATAATCATACCGACTGTTATAAAATAACGCTTCCATATACCTACTTATTTTTACTATCTCAACAATACGCATCTCCCTTTCTCTCTATTATCCATATAAACCTCACTCGCTATTGTATTCATAACATATTATTATATTATCACTATTCCTCTTCCTTTCTCTCTCGCTGCTCTTTCCATTGTACTTGAGCAACTCCAAACAAAAAAGGAAACCTAACCAGTCAAATGGATGGAGTTGGTTAAAGACGGTTATACATACATACGTATATATCGGGAGACAAACGTGGACCAGAGAACAAGAAGGGTAAACTTTGGAAAAGTATCCTCAACATGTGTCTTGAAGCGTACACCTCCATTGTAATGAAACACGCGCCTCTTAATTCAGACTAAAGTACTACATCTCCACTCCAAACCCCACTTGCTTCCCTATATTATCCGACGACACAAACTACAACAAACTACTTACTTAAAGGAAAGGAGCAAGTTTTTCCCCAAAATTTCAAACTGTTTCTCTGTCTCTTTCACTTTCCCTTTCCTCCGCTTCTTATACAAACAAGAAGGATAATAACAATACATACTACTACTACTGCTTGCTCGTTGAGCAGACAGTTGTACCTTGCAAACAATTCCACGAAGAAAAAAACTATAACATAAACTTGTGGATTCTCTCAGTCTTGGAAACTTTCCTTGTGGATTTTGGAAGGGGTTGTTATTTTTTTGGGGAAACACATTCCAACATTTATATATAATATGTATGTAAAGCCATATCGTTAAACTTGCTCCACCACTACTTGAAAATGCAATCCTGACAATAAGTGCCAGAGGACTAGTACGGATTCTTGTTCATGGTCAAGGAATCCATATGAAAAAGTGGGGAAAACGCTTTTCTTTGTTGTACCTAGATATTATACTACTACTACTACATATTTGTACATCTTAACTACTGCAACTTATTCTACATTTTAGGGAAGATCAGAAAGAGACAAGTATATGGAATATGTTTGTGTGTAGAAGGATTGCCAAACTTTTACTCTTGAGCGTCACATTTATGAACACTCACTCGTAAAGCCAGTAAAAATAGTTTGGTTTTCCGTATAATATGCTGTTTTATCGTCCTCATATACCAAGAATAATGGCGATAACAATGCCTCAGACTTGAGACTATTTGGTGAACTCTCAACTCAAACTTTCGGTTTCAGCAGCAGCGGCAGCAGGAGTGACAATAGAAAGGGAAAAACAGTGGAGCAGTAAAAGTTTTTCCTATTGCTCTCTACACACACAGTTAAACCCACAATAAAATTGCTTTTCTTCACAAGAAGTGAAGTGAAACGCTTTATAGGAGTATTATTATGGATGTAGTACTAGTATAGCTACTGGTACTACATGTGTGGATGTTTGAGTTTGAGCAAGGACAAGTGTGAAGTAAAGCCGCTTTCCAAGTTTGTCCTATGTCCTTATTTGCTTTGTACCTACAACCCACTCCACTTTTGCTCGCCCCTTGTTTCTATTACAATGCGACATTAGTTTTGGTGGGTACAATAACACTAACGCTCTTTCGCAGAGAGAGAGAGAATAAAAAGGTGTCCTGCAGTTTACACATGTCACTACTAATAATAATATAATGCAAGGTAGATTATTGTTATATGTACCTATACATAGAATTGAGAAATATATAGAGAGAAACTCACCTCAGACTCGTTTCCATTGTCTTTCTCTGGATTGCTATTATCACCAGATGAGGTTATGGGTGTTCGCACATCCGTATCACCAATGGGTGGGAGTCCTTTCGTTGGTGTCACCATGCCCGGGAGTGATGTACTGCCAGGGCTCAAGCTGGGATGATGATGGTGGTGATGACCTAGCCCGGCATCCAGCAGATCGTCATCGTCCTCCTCCTCGTCGTTTGAAAATAGAGAGTCTGTTATGAAGGGAGAGAAAAAGAGAACAATATTTCATAACTGAATACAGCACGCACCAAATCTTACAAATATTATATTAAATAAATAAATATATAAATAGTGAGACAATGTGCAACATGTCCTGAGCACATACTTCCAATGCAATAGAGAGAGAGAGAGAGTTTCGACTCAATGAACAGAAAATCAGATCCGCTTGGAAACATTTAGATAGTAAGTATGTATGTATGTATAATCATATAAATAAATAGCTATTTATACTTATATCAAAATTAAGTATGTCGTAAAGGAAAGAGGGGCTCCCCAAGAGATTGGATAAAAGATTTGTGAGATAAGAAAACACATTCATGGAATGGAACCCGTCAACCGAAGAAAGATAGAAAATTTTAAAACACTGCTCTACCAGAAGGAAAAACATTGCCTAGTTACATAACATACCCATTGCATTGCATAATATAAATGTTCAAAAGTAAACGAAACATCCTCATCTTCCTCTGTTCTTTTCCTCAGAAAAAACCAACAAGCATTCACAGAGATCAGAGCAACAGCAGACTAGAAAAATATATATTCTTTTGTAAAATGAAAAGTAAGGTAGTAAACAACTTTCACAGAATCAGGCCTTCTCCTTCTCATCATCATCATAACCATGATCATCTTATCATCCTGCGTGGTTGTGTGTGTGTGTGGTGCCTCATGCCATGATGAATTCATGGCGTGCGTGGCAACGTGCCATAAAAACCACCACGAGTTTCCCACTATCTTTTCCTTTCCACCATTTTCCCTCACACAACAACAACGACAATGTTTTATACAAAAAATTGCCCTTCCCCTTTGCCTGCTCCATTGCGTGAGCATAGCCTCCACACAACTGCTACTACTCCACTACTACTGTGAAAGTAAAACTTTTTCTCAAGAGGAGGAGGAAGGAAGAGGAGAAGAAAAAGTTTTAAAATATTATTTCTAAACTTTCTACTAAACGGCCGGGTATGGTCTGTCTATGTATCCCACTTAAAATTTATATACCCTCTATAACAAAAGCCCATTTTATGCCGTTGTACCCAACCTAACTTGCAAAATATTTTATCCAGAAGCAAAAGAATCGATTCTGGATCTTCATTGTCATATAAAAAACATTCAAGGTTGAAACAAGTTGCGAAATATATATATGTGGCTACGTAGTAAACGCGTGTGTGTACGCGCTCGTCTTTCATCCGTTTTTGCCCTCACACGACACAACTCTCTTTTACACGTTTGTACCACTTTAAAACATCTTATAATGTTTTTATGACCACTCGCTTTTCTTATACATATTTATAAGCAATGCATTTGCAAAGCTTTAGGAAGACGAAAAAAACTAAATACAACGTCGCATCAAAACGAGCCCCTGAGATAAGAGAGATTTAAATAATAACAAGTTAGTAGTAGCATTGGTAGAAAATAAGTAGCAGAGAGTAAGGAAAGCAGTAATAGTAAAAAGGAGAGTGAAAAAAGTCTGTTTTGTCTGTGTGTGCCGTTGTGGTAGTGGTATTTCGTTTGCATTTAATCCGATTTTGTGGTATCTCGTTCCCATCTGAAGAGATTGATATGGTTTTAGTCTGGTGGCTGGTGTGTGGTGGAAGGAAAAAGGGATCAAAAAAGCAAAATGTATACAAAATATATACAGAACAGAAAGACATGGACTCACACACACACACAAATTTGCAGCAGCATTCATTCTGGCGTATAAAAGTAAAACCAAAAATAAGCCAATAATAAATTTCTCGTATCATATCACAACACAAATTTCTTTTTGACTCTTTTTATTATCATTATGAATGCAATGGATATTGATACGACAACATTAAAACACACATAAACATTATAACCATATATACCGAAATGATAATATAAGTAGGCAGCAGCCAGATACAGCATTTCACAACAAGAAGGGAGACAGACGAAACGAGAGAGTGGGGAAGGGAAGAAGAGAGAGAGGCTTAAAATACACATTCGAAAGATGAAAATGCCAGTTAGGACCGGATATACTCTACTTGCTGGATATAATATGCAGACGATGATGGGGAAAGAAATATCAGTAAAAAGGATGGAAATGTAACTGACTCTGTTCGTTTTGTCGTCTCCTTGAATCAAATTCATGTGCACTTTTTATCAGTAAAAGTTCAAGATACATATTTTTAAAGCATTTCAATGACAGAGAGAAACGTGTGTACACTCCTTTCCTTTTTAGTTCCGATGATCAAAAATATACGATAGGAATGAAGAATGCTAATAATAATAATATAATGGCGAATTGAAGAATGCATAAAGTTGGGGGAAATGTGTGACTTGCCGATATACACGAAAAGGAAGAGAGATACGAGAGAGAGATGATGATCATGATACTCTGAACTTTGCATCTCTTGAATAAGTGGTGGTTTTGGTTACATGGCTAGAAATAGAATAGGTGAACCTTTTTTTATGATCGTGTCATGTGTGTACTTTTTCAATTTTTTTCCTACAACAACAACAAGGTTGCCTTCTCAAGCTATTGAAATTCTACGTTTGTATTGTTGTAAAGTGTTATGGAAAAAGAGAGCGTGTGATGTCGCTTTTGTATATATACCATGTACTTTTTTAGATTGTACACACATACATTTTTTGGAATATTAAAAAATAATATGATTGTTATTGTGAGAGCCCATGCTGGAGTGCGTTATGAATATAAAATTTGTAAAAATGTGCACACTTTAAAATATATAATATAATATTCAGGGAAAAAAGAGAGCCGATAAGCCGAGTCTGGCTGCTGTTGCTGCGTGTGTGTCATACAAATGATAATACAGTATTCATTCCCAAATAACAAAAAAGGAGATAGACGGGTTTGATAGGATCATCCTCCTTTTCTGTGCTGTCCTCCTTCTCTCTACCAGTGTGTGTGACTGGTGACTGCTCTTCCTGGAGATGATGATCATTGTCATTTTATTCTATTTATTTTTCTAGCAAGAGAATACATGATTCTTTTTCTACATAAGGTCACATCATGAAACTCGCTTTCGGCTGACTTTTTAAGCTTTTGTGCATATTGTTGGCGTTGTCATACAGGAAAATATATGGAAGTTTTGTATGTGTCACCAGTCACAAGAGAAGAGGTGGCCAAGAGAGAGACAAAAATAGGGCCAAGGGGTAATCCGGTACAAGTGTGTTTGCATTTTTACTTGTGTAGGTTAAGTAGATAATCCCGTCACACAACCGTTCGCGTCTGAAAAATGAGTTGGCTAATAATTCCTTGAAAAATCGGACACAAGCGAGCACATGTTCACGCCTTTGCAAAACCTATTGTTAGAGGATATTATTTTAAGTGAAGAAGAATGCATGTGTATGTAACGTGTATCATGCTACTACTTGGTGGATGATGATCATGATATGCTGGCTGACCAGATATTGTCCAGAAATAATAATACGATGATGAAATATCTGTTGGATGACCAGGACGGTCTGTTCCACGTCATTCAACCTTCATTGTAAAAGAATACAAGCAGATTATCGTCATAATCACATCACAGGGATGGATGCTGGCTGGAAGACAGATCATCCAGCAGGAACAGAGGCTGGCCAGAAACCAAAAGCAATAATAATACTCTATGCAAAAAAGCAGAATGTCATCGTTTGAACTGGAAAATCCGGTTGCTTACCGGTTCATACATACAACTTATAGTATTGCTACACAGCAATAATGACGAAGACTGAATTAAATAGACAGACAGACTGTAATATTCTGTAGTGATGCAAAAAATGAAAAGGGTTTTCAGGAATAATAATAACAATACATGTAGAAAGAAAACTAAACTTTCTTAAATATTTACATTTTGTAATAACTAATAGTATAAAATTATGATGTATACCTTGTTTAGCCTGAATATAGTCATCTTTACAGATAAACTTGCTGTCATCTAGAACATATAGCTCTTCCCCGGTTGACAACTGTCTTCTGCAAATTGTGCATGTGAAACATGTGAGATGAAATACTTTATCACGGGCTTTTCGGACCATGTCCTGAGGTGAAATTCCTTGAGCACATCCCGAACATTTTGTGCCATATCGTCTGTAAAAGAACCATAAAACAATACATAATTATATTTTATTTATTATATACAATATAAAATTATTATTAATATTGCACGTGTACTACTGGAATTTAAAACATTATATAAGCAATAGTTATATTTATCGAGATGGTTACATAAATAGCTAAGCAGATTACTACAAACTAAACTATAATATATTTCCATTCATTTGTACAATCAAAGAAAAAACAATGAGAAGATAGTGGAAGTCTGCAGCTGTGTTTTATTGGTTGTGTGCATGACATTGAAACTACCATAAATACCAAAGTTACGGTTCATTAATAACTAAATAAACGCTTAAAGTATGTACAAGTCAATTATCTTCCTTCTTATTCTTCTTAAACTGCCGGTATATGTTATATATCAAGCGTATAAGCAGAATGACAGCGCAGGATATTCTCTCCCCGTAAAACTTGTGTCACCAACGATGTGTGATAATTCTGTTAATTAATACAAACTGAAAAGGCTTATAAAAATATAATACATACAGATACGAATGCATATATCTGCTTATTTGAAATTCAATGCGACCTTCAACTCAACTTCAATCCAGTGATAGTGGCACATGTGCCACTAATCACAATGGAATCTGAAATTCTGAGAATAAGACACTTGAAACGGTTGGTTTACTCTCTCCAACTTAACTGAAAGTCGTTATTATGATTACATCTAGCAGAGAACTTTGATCTCAAGAATGCCGCTGTATTTTGACCGTCGTAACAAAAGTAGTGGCGCCTGTAAATCATGGAAGGTTTTGATAATGTTGTAAAAACACATTAATGGTCATTTCATACGAAAATTTTACACATACCATCTTCCTTAATGGCGGAATATTAATGGATAAATTATTACCATTGCACACCAATCACCAATAAATTTTTCAGTGCATCAGCAGCACCCATCATAGTAGCAATATGCTTTGCTTTAAACACTCCATAAAAATCATGGCTTTGGCAAAAGGAAATTAACCTTCGCATTTTGGAGGCTTGACGTACGAAACAATAATAATCATTTTAAATGCGCACCTCACATCTACTCTCATCATCTCTCACCTCCCAAGACCAAACCAGATCATATATGCAATTGATTTTACGATCGTACTTACTAACTAAATGTCTACTGAAAACTCATATAAATTCAAACGTGTCTCCGTGTGCAAACTTTTGTTTTCTTTTGCATGATAAAAAATATTTGCCAAAATCACAAAGACAAACGACCCCTTCACTAGAGACTACTGAGCGTCGTCGGCATATCAACTTGCTATATTACCCTCCCCCGTCTCTGTATGCATTTTCTTGTAAGTAACATTTAATTTTCCTCTTGTTAGGCATTACGCTTCATTTAAATGCTTATCTCCATAACTGTCTATTTAAAATTTTATTACGGAATGATTTAAAGACAAGACAGAGAGAAACTGTAGTAATAACTGCCCCGTCTCTACGTCTGGTGTCTGGTGGATGTTCTTAAAATAGACAGTATTGCCTACAATCTCTCCTTCAATTACCATTCATCTCATCCAAGCATCAACAAATACTACTTTAATATAATATCTTATTTCTTTTGCATATCACATTGCAGGATCTTTATTACAGCATCATCATCCATTTTCATAATAGTTAAAAAAGCGATATAGGTAAATTAGATGGGTAGATTGTTAGAGAGGTGTATGCTTAAGGTTGGCCTCTCCTTCTCTTCATATTCTTTGTTCAGAATTACGTAATGCTCCAGGCGCTTGAAAGGAGAAATCTCGAGAGAGAAAATGAGAAGCTATTTTTACAAAAGGTAGTACTCAGGTAAGTGTATGGGTGGGAGGTGTGCCCATGAGGGTTGAACACACATATCACCCGCTATACTCCCACCTCCATCAAATAAATATCACTGTCTAATGGCTAATTTAAAAAAAATATTATAGTCGACTCTAATATTTAGCAATGTTACTATAGTCATTTAAAAGCAAATCGCAATCTTTTCTATTTATTTACCCAGAAACGCAAACAGTGTGTGTGTGCATGTGCACATGTGTATCATTCGCCGATAATGTTGAACCAAAAAGATGAGATTATATTATGTTTGTGAAATGTGTGTGTAGTGTAATAACAATAAAAAGAGAGAAGTAGTAAATTTTAATGAAAATTAAAAGTCAAGTAAAAGGCAATATGATTTTGATAACATCATAATTTTATTACATATTATAATCTTCCTTCTCTTGTGTGCTCATCAAGGCAGACTCTTTTGATTGTTCTTGCACACATACACACATTTACTTGAACGCGCTATTAAAACAGATACAATTACCTACACATTCCATTGCTAAATTAAATAGATGCAACATTCTAAATTGAAAAACAATCAATGACTGAGCTAAAAAGCTATATTAAATTTTACGAGCAGATAAATCATATCTCTTCGATGACGATTACATAGACACATACATCATACATTGTTTTTTCCATTTTAAAGGCTCAATTTCGCCTTCCTTATGCTACATTGTATACTAAGAAAATTAAGTCATATAAATGCATACTCAAATGTCAACTATAGTCATTGCCGTTATTGTTATTACTATTTATTTTTCTCTACTCGTTGTCGCGTTCTTCCCATGATTATTATTATTCCACCGTTTAAAAGCATCCCTGATGAAAAAAAATTGTTGCAACAGTAATAAAAACAGTTATAACGCTACAAGTTTATTGTTATTCCATAAAAATTAGCTGTGTGTGGTATTGGTGGAGGTGAACCAGTATACACAGAGCATAATGTGACCTCTGCAAAGTTTATCTTGCAACTCCACCGTCACCACTGACTGGGCTAACATACAACGTGATGACGATGATAATGGGGATGGTGTCTGTGTGTGTAAGTAGCTTGTTGAGGAAAAACTTTTCTCGAGCACACTTCATTTCATATTCTAAAGAGGAAAGGTCGACTCGACACTTAAATCCCCAGGATAACATTGATGCTCTCTGTTTCTCTCTTTCGCTCTGCTGTTGATAGTTTTTAGTGTGGTTTTAGTTGTTTCTAAAAAGAGGAGTACAAAATGCGGTAGTAGTAGGTTTCTCACTCTTTCTCTCTCTCTGGTAGACTAGTAGTTTAACAAACATCAAGTATCTTGATACTTGATCCTCATTCTTCCTCCAACAAACCTGGAGCATGACAGCACAGCATCATCGCCACCAAACCAACCAACCACAATATTTCTAAGCAATTCCTGTTTTGTCGGCGGCCGTGTAAAAACACTGCTGAACTTGGGGATGAAGAGAGAGAGAGAGAGAGAGAGAAAGAAGTGAGTTTAGTGGGGAAAACAGTGAAATGAAAATCACAAGGGAGACATTCAGTCAGAGAACGTGTGCCGTGCCGTGGCCCCACTGTAGAGTGGTGTTTGGAAATGGCAGTTGAAAAAATCTGAATGCATGTTGCGTTTTGTCTTCCTCCAAGTTCAATTCCTTTCACGTCCCACTTGTATAAATGAAATGTCTATTATTTACTTTAAATATTTGATGCTAAATAAGAGCGAGGGCAAAAAAGGCTTGTTCATGGGAGAAAGAGAGAGAAAAAAAGAGTTGTGGGGCAGAAGCAGCAGTTTAGACACGGTTAATTTTTAAATTAAATTTGGAAAGTTAATCAAATTACTTATTTGTAAGGAAGTACCGTCATCATCACCGCTACCGTTTTTATACGGTTATTAAATAACATTTAAAATAGAGCAGGAGACGCTGTGGGCATGTAATGTTTGTGGCCGTTGGAAATAATGGAATTTCATTCATTTTAAAAGACCACAGCGGTACCTTTGGCAATCTAATGCCTATAGTTTATTGACGTGTGTACGTACAGGTCAAAAGAATAGTATCAAGTTCTAAATGTAAAATGAGTTTGTTGAGTGGTAAGCAAAAAAGAAAGGATCGCCCTTTTTTGGATAATAACAATAATTTTCTAATTTTTACATCCTTCCCTGCAGTAAGAAAATCCATTTTTTCAGTGGCTTTTACTCCCAACAACCACCACTATTACCACTCTACTCTACTAAACCTCAACAAGAGCAGACTCCTCAACCTCCAATTCCAAAAGACATCAAAACCTACCTAACCCAACAATTAACCACTTTAATCCTTTCCCTTTCATCAAATACCAGTTCCGACCCTTGGCATATCCTTCATGGAAAGAAAGAGGAGCATATTTTCCTGAGAAAAAGCACAATTAAGTAATATGATTTTTTTGCACAACGCCAGTGTAATAGCAAACATTATCAAGTATCTTTTAGTAGCTCCATTTTTAACACTTTAATACCACGTAGGTATGCAACTCTCAATATAATAGTTAGTCATAGTGTTTTCCATTCTTTTTATCTTCATCTTTCTTCTCCTCCTGTAACTTCCTTTTTTTGCTTAATGTAGCGTGAACAAATATGTAAGCATACAAGTTTCTTATTCTTCAGTGTACCATATTATTTGTACATCATCGCACACTGCTTTATTTCTCTTGATGTTTATATACTGTACTTATGTTTCTTACACAATATTATGATTACTGCTACGACGCTTCCATCATCGACATTATCCTTTATTATTTCACAACGCTTGTTGGTACCCGTCTTACCCCTTTCATTACTACATACCTACTACTCCCGTGATTATTATAAACAACAACAACAACCATTATTATTAGGATGGATTAGAGAATCCAGCCAGGAGGAGAGGATTGAGATAAAAATTATCTAATAATGATCAAGATAATGATATAATGTAGTAATGCATAAAAATATGTATCTCTGGATGTAATTTGTTAGAACATCAGGAGGAGACCATTCAACGTCACGTTTTCTCCAACAAGAGAAAAAAACGCATTCCATCATCATCCTTCCTTTACATCAGCAGCAACAACAATACCAAAAATATGTATATATAGTTTTTTACAAGAAATCGACTTAAACGTGTCCGTACAACATGCACATATTATTGTATATAATACCTGGTATTATAAAAATGCTACCGTTTTTTCAATATGAAGGGTTTGATGATGATGCCGATACCCCCAAAAAATTACTTGCCTTGTAATTACAAGTCTCACCACCTTCAAGTTTTATAAGTACAGTATACATGTCATGCCGTGTTATTGTGATAAGCCAAAAAAAGACAACAATGTTGAACAAAAGGGATGAAGGAGGTGTGTGTGGTTGAATGAGGTGAATGGTTGTGGTGGGTGATGGTAAAATAGCCATCGTATCGCATCGTGGTCTCCTCCATCTCCTCTCTCCTGTTTATATTGTTATTTTTTCAAAGTTGATGCTGCCACTGGTGAATATGACATGATGTTATGAAGTAATGTATTGTTTGTGTGGTTGTGGTTTTTCTTTGCTATTCTACGACACATCTTTTGTTGGAGAATAAAGCACACACAGGTACACACAAGCTGTTGTTGTATATTGTTGAATGTATTACAAATAAGAGTGTAAAAATAATGATTATGATGACGATGCGATATTTACAAGGAAAAAAATTATCGAGTGTAGAAAGGAGTAGTATGTAGCGAGCAAGAGCGCGTTCCTCCTCGTCGTCGTACGTATCATATAATAATCATGATCATCAACTGGTTGAGTGGCTTTATACACACATGTATAACATAATTACATGAAATGTGGGCATAGTTGGTGTAGTACAAATTATTATTGTTATTGGAAGGTTTACATTTTTAGAATGTTTGCAGCAGCAGTCGTGGTCATTGTTGCATTTTCTCCGCCACTTGAAAGAGAAGAGTAGGCATACACGTTTGCTATAATATGCAACATATAAAAGCAACTTTATTGATAAGAAGGGTAGACAAGCTTGTGCTGTGGCTTTTTGGATTGTTATAGAGAGGGCCAATTACAATACACCATACTGTACTGTTACTGATTATCATGAACATTATACCTGCTGCATTCCTGTATGAGTGAACGTTGTAATTTTTTGTAATTACATTTTATGAATAAAATTGTCCGAAATATTGGTAGCAAAATGTGGTAGCGCATTTAAGAAGGTCTAAATGAAACTGGTCATTTTTCATGTTGAAAAAACGAACAGGTTTTCAAGCTGAGTATATTGAAGCTTGTGGTATGTGGTGATGGCAGAAGGAGTTTCAAAGAAATATACTTAAAAGGTGTAAAGTTAGTTTCTTAAGGAAAGTTTCCTGTTTTTGTCAGTTTTGAACAAGTGAGTAGAGTGTTCCTTAAATGACCTTTGTTGGCCAATGAAACAATGGACATGTTAAATTTACACAAAAATACAGTCAAGTCAGTTATACATGCAATTCTCGTGATTGTTAACTAGTCTTTGTTTTTTCTTTTGACTTTTTATTTATTTATATCTTCGGCATCATCTTTAATGAGAATGACAGCAGCGCCGAAAAAACTTTTAGAAAATTTTTGCATACGTTTAAATTAGCATTATTATGACAAGTATGCATAAATTGAGTATGATACATGTGGTGTGTATTATATTATGTGCATATTTTAATGTCGGTCTGCTTAGATAAGTTAGTTAACTTCTGTTAAAATAAAATGGGCTTTTGTGTAAAATGCACTGATATATTGTCAAGTGTAGCCAGGCAAACAGCCAACAAAAGTGAGGCAGAGAGTGATGAAATCTCCTCATCTAAAAATTTAGCAGGAGCAACTCGAAAGGCGAAAAGAGATGCAAGTGGAGCGAGTTTGCTAGTTTATCTCAACCGGATTTTGTAAATAATAATAATAATAACAACAACAACAGTCATAATAATACATTCACTTGATTCCCATCCATCTTTTACTTGAATATATATACACACATATTATGTACCTACACACGGTAATATATTTTAAGGTAGCCTCTCTACCACTCGGCTCACTGGTAAAAAAGTTAAAACCATTAGACATTTTAAAATGTAAAAAAACTATTCTGCATTTTGTCTTATTATTACTTAACAAATCAACTCAACAGCAGCAGAACATATTTGCAACACATGTACTCGTATTACATGTGTAAATGCATTAATATAAATACTTGCAAAAAAAAACTACTCCACTGCAAAGGTTGAAAGGTGGAAGTGAAAGAAAAGGATAAATTCAAAGGCGACTTTTCGTTCAGGTTGAAAAGCTGAAAATTTGCGAGTAAGTTAAGCAACTGTATAAAATAGCACGACTACATTACAACTCGATGAGAGTTTAACCAATTTGTTGAAAATGTTTTTCATTAAGATTTTTTCTTGTCGCTTTGAAATTCCATACGTTATACGTATGCCAGTCGGCACATTCACCCATCTTACATCCAACAATTGTTACTGGTTGGACACAGAAAGGGTTTGCAATGAAAAGTTGGAAAGAGCGGATGTTGCTGATAGAGAATCCGAATGAACAAGTGGAAGTCTTAATTTGGCATTGTTGTTTTTTTCTCTTTGGCATATAATGGAATTTTTATTATTACAACTTTATAACACAATTATTGCCATTCTGTTTACTTAATCAAACTGAGTAACAACAATGTCGAGAGGAGAAACAATATAATGATTAAATTGTTAATGGCTATCATGTGCAAATTTCCTTTTTTTCTATGTTCTCTCCTCATTTTTTAAACTATATGTATGCTCATAATCATAATTAATTTGTAGACTCTGTGAAATGCGTTCATTATTTCAAAACAGAATGGAATAATTTTAGTCACTTAAAAATATCCTTGTTTGACGTACATACAAGTATTAGGTACATTATGTATGTTCGTTAGTGTTTCTGTGTATTGCTACCTATTAATAGCCTTTTTGTCACGTTATATGGTAAACAACCTCACACGTCATTGGGTGATGAAGAATACCAAGAAATAAATCTCCTCCGCTGTAGACAAAAATTTGCATAAATATCGAATGCATGACATTAATTACTTGGGTGGTATGGTGATGATGACGGCGGTGGTGGTCTCATACTTGATAAGTTTTTCTTGTTGCATTAACAAACACACATCAAACTAAACTAGAGACATAATTAATGCACACTAGAAAAATTGTTTTATGCGATTGACATGAATCCTTATCAAGATAGGTTAACAATTTTAAAACGAATGGCACGCTACCTTTTGTTTTCCCTTCTTTATAAATAAAGTTTTGTGCAAATTTTCGGAAACACTTTACTGGATTCATCTTTCAATAAAAAATCACCCAGCCTTTATACTATATTCAGTCAGTGGGCTGATCATTAAGAGTTGATAACATGCATATTGATGTAGTCGGGTATATATGGTAGCCCATAAACATCAACATCATCGTCGGCCCCTGCATGACTTGCCACGACGATGACTCCTTTTGCTTCTCATTTACCTCACGAACTATTGATTTTCCCTGCAACTTCATTGTCTTATTCTCATTCTCACACAGCAGCAGAGAAAGATTCAGACGAGAACATCTTATAATTCCCTATTATTATTATTATTATTATTTCATCTTGCCGTTCTCATTCCTTTTTTTATGACTGTTGTTTCTAGCAGCAAGCGAGTGAAAATATTTCCCTTCTTTTCCTCTATAACGCATTTAGATAGATTTGCAGCAAGGAACTTCCAGTTTTCAAGTAGCTTATATGACAGCCGCTCGACCTGACTAGTCGTCGTGCCATACCATTTTATGATTACTATTATTTTATCGATTAAATTACATGGGGTTTGCTTGTCTTCCTCGGTTCTACTTTTACTGCATGCAGCAGCAGCAGCGTCAGCTTCTTTCCTTCCCCACAATTCTTCCGTTTTCTTTCACTTCACCGACCAACCAGACGTTGGTCTGCTTTTGACACTCACAATTCAAACATACTTGTAAGTTTACTTGTTTTCTCTGATTCCCCAATATATACCAAAGTGCATTATCAAGAAGTATAGACACACAGTCAACTTATGCATGTCTTATAGCAAGTGTTCACACTGTGAATTATTGAATCATAATCAAATTGTCGCAAAGAAATCATTGAGACTGAACCGAGCTATTTTGCATTGATATTATTAATATGCATATTTATAGACAGATAAGATATAAAACTATGTAACTCTTGAGAAGTAGAGAAGCGATTGAGACAATCTTGAGCAGTGCTCTGTGATGCATCATTAAAGTTACACTGCATATTGATGGACCAGAACAACAGAAAAGACGATTCCACTTACACAATTCATATAAGCACGGAACTTGGTAGTCAAAGTAAAACCAACACTGTAATTTTTTATGTACCATGCTCAAGTATGTTTTATGTATGTATATATCTATTATCCTCTTCTTGCCTTTAAAAAAATGATGAAGGTAGTCTTCTCTAACTCATCTCAATATTATATGATAATCCCCGTCCCAATACATTTTTTTATATTATTATCTACTATCTACCTACATACGCAATAATGCAGACACGCATGCATGATGAACGTTGTTTGTTGCTACTTTACTCTACAGACTACAGACAGCTACCTATTCACCATCACCAAGTAGACAAGATTCATAAAATATGATATCGTGAATCATGACTTCATGAAATTTATTTGTAGCGTTACCAGCACTCCACCTCGCACACACAAGTCACCTTGTTCCTTGTACCGCTGTACCATCAAAAAACAAACGTTAAATATTCTCACAATCCGCACACCACCACCACACTGTAACTTGTAACATCCTCCGAAAGCAATCAATGTGAAAGAAAACAACGTAAAATTTCAATATAAATAATACAGATAATGACTACACAACAGCAACAAGATGAACAACAACGTGAAAAACAGAAGCTGAACTGCAGCAGCAGCAGTTAAAATATATACATAGATACACTCCTTCGGATTATCATCATCATAATATTAGTAACTTGGTACACAAACTTGATTGTATGCACATTAAAGCATGATGCTAATAAAGATAAAAAAGGGATCGTGGCGTAGTATATAATATTTTGCAGTTTATGACCATGGTGATCACTCTTCTTCTTCTTGCAAGTTTGGTTTATGATCATGATGGCTCTCCCTTAATATGCAAACCTGCAAAATGCAAATACAAGTGGGAATACACATGTAATGGCAAGCTTTTCATTTGTATCATTTTGTTCCAATAATAAAATGAATGGATAATTCTCATCTTCTTGGCCAATGCCAGAACTCAATATTTTTGAAAATCCCTTTGACCGTGTAAATGTAGCGGCAATACAAACAAGCCTGAAAATATTGTACGGTAGAATAGCAAAAAAAGTCTTTTCTTTAGAAACCATTTGATTTTCTGAGGTGGTATATAATATACTACATTGTTACCTTTTACATATGCTGTTGTGTACTTACTTGCTTGAATAATATGCTTTCAAGATGAATAAGTGTTTTGCTATGATAGGAAAACATTAGTGTCTCTAATGATAAATTTGACAAGAATAACAGCATCTTTTTCCACAAGTATAATATGGTCTTATGCTATCTATATGGATGGGGTAGTCCTTTACTGCCCAAATTGCATTTTGTTAAACATGATGATTTGACTGAAAATGGAATTGACCATTAGCTACTCATTCATAATATTTATGATAATGTGCCTCAATTCTGTATGGCATTGCAATACATTTGTCCACTGTCCACTGTGAACTATTCAGCAAGTCCATAATGATATTGTTCACTAGAAGATTTTGAGAATGTAAAGCAGCATCCATACATCGACAATAAATAAATGTACTACTACAACTACAACCTGAGCAGTATGTCGAAGATCGTGTGTAGGTAGAATTAAAATAGCATGTCATATTTACTTGAATATTTTTTGAATGTGGGACACTGCCATAATAAATAATAATGATGATGATGAAGATCGTGTTGCTTTATCTGTGTGCGTGCACTCGATTTACCGTCATTCATGTCAGAGGCATCATAATATTTAGAAAAGTGTTAATAATATATAGCAGCAATACTGATAGATAGTGCAGTCAGAGTGGTGGTAATGAATCGTGCTACAGATACCATTCAATACGACTCGACTAGTTTGTTTAAACAGTCCACTTTATAATTTATTGTGACATTGTAACAAGTCACAGTAGTACAGTATACGTATTTGCTTGAGATGGGTGACGTGATGATGATGATATGCTTTTAGGCAAGGAGGATTACTCTATTAAATTGTTACTACCTTTTACCAAAATAAAGAGTGATAATGAATGAGCTGAGCGGTTAAATGAGTGAGTACCCACTCTAGTGACCATTATTATTGGTCAAGTTCCCAAACGACTTTTTTCTCTCTCTCTGGCTATATCTGCAAGAGTGACTCAACTACGCAATTATCCCACGTATAAGTAATTTGTATGCATTGATGAAAGAACCATTTTATTTGTTTATTTGACTAAAAGTCAAGCACGTCATTAAGTAGTAGTTTTTTTAAATGAACATGTAAATATCTTGAAACCTGACGACGACGACAACAACGGTAGAAAAACAAACAGTGGAAAATTCAATTACCTATGTCAAACTTTGCGTCTTTCAATACGAATTTGTTATCAATACAAAAAGTTGGTTTCCTGTGAAATGTATTTCCAATGACTTCCTTCGAAGAAAATTTAATTAAGAGTGCACAAATGCAAAACAGTTCTCTTATCCACTTTGATTTAAGGAAACAGTATCCGTTCCAGAACAAGTAGTTCACAAAATAAAGCACTAAAAGAGGATAGTACCTCTCTTGTCCAAAATCCAAAACGCAATAATAAGTATAAAACTGTTATCAACAGTTGATTATGAGTACTACACAATAATTGCTACCTAGATATTGATAACTGGAACTTCCTCAAAAGCGTAATCATTTTTCTGCTGAAATTTGATAACAAATCCTTTATCACTGCCTGATTTTACTCTGCGTACGTGCACCAGATTTAACTGTTATTCTGTGCCTAAAACTTGACTGCGTGCGTGAGTTTGTGAAATGAAATTGAATTTTAAAGCTTAATGAACAATGCAAGCATCATCATCATTGCATGGTTCATTGGCCAGACTTCCTTGAAAGTCAGATAAGCAATGTAATAAGAGTACAAGATTAATAAAAGTCGCCAGGAACGAAAATCCTCCACCAAGCTCATTTATCAACATCACTACCGTCATCACCATTATTATTGATAATCAACCAAAATTTATGAATGAAGTGTTTGCTTCTTTTGCCATATTACAGAAATCAGATAAGTAGCAAAATTTATAAAAGATCAATCGATCCAGAACCTAGAGTTTATGGATAACTACACTCATTTTTATGTATGACATGACTTACTTCTGTCCATCAAACGACCAAAGCCCACGACTGGCCACTAAATTCATTTATTTTACTACATCACGCATTGCCTTGTTTTCCCTTTTTTCATACCAAAAAATGCCGGTGGCAAAAAAGTATAAGAATTTTAAACGAGCTAGTTCCGTCCGTTCTCTCTGCCCTCTGATAATTTTCTACTACGGTGCAAGGGAACATGCCATAATCATTTGGTCGTCTCGTGGTCGCTTCATCGCTGCTATGCATTTTATTTAACAGATAAGTATTTTAAGTACACAGCTTTTTTCTAAAAGGAAGCATCAAATTAGTAAAACATTTAATAGCAGAGCAGAACTTACGGACAAGCAGGAGTAGTACCATTATCATTATTATTACTATTACCATTATCACCCTCGTACAAACGATTTTATTTTTTTCAAATGCCCTTTGACTCATCACTTGAGTGTGATTTTCCCGGAGATCTGGAAGAATAAAGTAAAAAATGGCCTAACTTATTATTGATGAGTGTGTAGTCAGTGAGTTATTAAAATTATTAATATTCTTGTCACAAGATGCAGTGCAGCACAGGTACAGAATATCATCTCAGGAAGACCCACACACAACAGCTTAACGATTATGTAACATAGCCTAATTTTTCAGCCTGGCCTAATCCCTCGTTTCTTAAGCAAAGGTGGCGAGACTGTTACAAGCGAACTGCATTAATTTCGTTTCATACAGAAAACATAGTTCATTCATAAGCCAACTAACTCCAATATAAACAGGCAGTTTGCTAGAATGCCCCAATACCTGGTCAACGGCTATATATACACTTATATAAGGGGCCAGGTTACTGCATAAGATGTTCTTACTGAGTTGTACTGGTTTTTTTGTACAAACGGTTGAGATTTAACCAGCAAAAGATCGGCGCCTATGATACACGGCATTATGTCATAATAGTACAAAACATACCAAAAGAAACCTGCATTGCATTCAGTTTTCCTTGAAAAATACTTTTCAGACTGGAATAGTTCCTACTTCTTCAAGTGAAGTAGGTACATGGATAGGTACATAAAGGGTGTAATGTTCTAATGACCAGTTAACAAGAGAAAACAAGAAGTAAACCAGAGAGAGAGAGAGAGGAAAACGGCTCATCCCGACAGAACAACGCAACTTGTGTGTAACATGAAATTAATTTAAGCGCGAGCTTGCATGTTTAATGGCCATTCTGACGGAATTCGACACTGGAAAAGGACGGGAGAAAAAAACGGTGAGTGATAAACAGATCAACGCACAACAATTTAACAGCTGTGCTCTTTCCTTTTTTCCCTATTGTCTTTATATTCCATTGTTTCCCATTCAGCCAGTACGAAGCCGAGAGAAAAAATCATAAGACATAATAATAATAATATTGAAAAGGCTGCCAATAATAATAATATCATGTAGAAAAAGAAGAAGAGTGAGTTTGGTTTGGACAGAAAAATGAACAAAGATTATGTTCTACTCTCTAACAATGACTCTTGTAATGTAATAATACACATTTTTAAAACACACTGTCCGGTACGGAATAATACGCCACCAAAGTAATAAGATGCCTTTTCTTCCTTATTGTTACAATGACGACATGGCTCTCTGTTAAAAAAATCTACTACCACGTTACACTACAAAAGCAAATTATGATCATGAAAATGACGCTTCTTTGTATACATATGTAGCAATGAAAATAACTGACATGATAATACAAAAGATGAGAAAATACATTTTTTGACAACCAAGTATGTATGCCCTTCAATCTCTCAAAAATATGTAAGCCTACAGGTGCCGTTGTGGTAAATGCGTAAATTTTGCCAAATGAGTTTTTTGTCAACTTGTCATTCTACCGGAATTTTGGGAACTGTTACAGATGCTGCCACTTTCTTTATATGAGTAGCCGTGTACTGGGGAAAAAGTGGCAAACAAAGAAGTGTGCTAATGACGCTACCTATTGAAATATAAACGATGACCGATCAACAAAGAAAAAAATATAAGCATGATGGTTGTTGGCATGGCAGTAGTGATGTTTCCCTTCTGGCACAAAACAAAATATGTATTTTCTTATGAGAACCAACTCTCGCGAGAGAAGAAAGAAGAGAGAGTGACTGCCACAGCCAAAAACAACCCGAGTGAATTTTTCAACCCTTTTCAAGTGAAGATTTTTGCTCTGCTTCTTCTTAAATGATCATTCAACTTACTGAATGATGACGGTGGTGGTGGTGGTTCTCTTGTGAGATGAGAAGACTCATCATCGTCGTCATCATGATCATCATCAACATTCATAATGTTATCATCTCCTCTGTTTTTTTTTCTCTGTCTCCCTTCTCCTCTCCGAGGATTATATGTACTCTGACTACTATGTTGAGTATATATACATTTTTATTGCGCTTCTGGCAACCACTAACTCAAACTCTCGGACTGTCTACTTAAAAACTGTTGCTGCTTCTGCCCTGGCTGCTTGCTCACTCACACAGCCCAAAAGATTATTGTATAATTTAAAGAGCGAAACATGTAATTTTCTCAAGAGCCAACGTCTATTTATCGTGTTCCTTGTTCAACCTCCAAACACACACATGGGCAGACTACTAATTTAAACGTTCACATTTTACAGGAAAACAAACCTTTACTTAACACGATTTCCTGGCTACCACCACCACTTCACTCCTCTCTCTGCTACCAAACTAAAGCAATGTTCCATTTGATTGTTGTAATAATCTATATGTATACAACAATGTACCCGGCTATTGTTGTTTTTAGGTTTTTTTCAGCATTATGTATGTATGTATGAAAACTCATTCACTCAGACAGTCAGTCGATGGTCGTAAGTAGCCAGCGTCCGTATATTTATTGTGTTATCATAATCATTATTATAATTATTATAATGGCAAGTAAAGTAGAAGCTTAAGCATTAAAATGATTACAGAGCTTAACAACAGCAAAAAAAGTCCATCACCGGCGCTTCTCTCTCTATCATTATCCACGTAAATATATTTTTCGTATGCTACTTTGTTGCATTGTTTTTTAGAAAAACAATGAGTACATTATATACACAATAATAATATATTTAACGGAGAGAGGAGGAAGATGAGCTAACTTCCAGGCATATTATATAAAATACACAGGTATTATTATTATTATTGTATTTAAACAATTATCAAGGCAACGCTCCTCCGGTCATCGTCGTCAGTCGGTAAAATGTATATGAGCCATGAACTAATTATTTGAGACTTTTTTTCTTCTTCTAAAAAAGCAGAAAAAACGGGACGTGCCATTCGTTACTCCGTTCAAGTTCATTGTTTTAACTGTGGGTATTTTCCCAGATATAAAATAAGCTCATAATATAGGGTGTCAATAATTAAAGCAGTTTTTTTTGCAACCAACATAGCCAATCCGATAATCCGTGTTGTTAGAGATGCGACGAAAATTGCATTTTGCACAAAAAATATGTGCTCACATAAAAAAGCGTTATTTTCATACAAACATACGCATACACACTTTCCGGCGATTATTATTATTTACCTGTCTGCTTTGTCTAAGCTAATATTATTATGTATTTGTCCACCTTGCAATTTAACCGGACATGCTATCATTACACTGTTCACACTGCTGTTTAGCAGCCCAGGATTAGTAATGCTTGCCCTGCATTATATATTATTATACTGCTGGCTATTATACCTTGAAAACAACGGTAATTATATGGTAAGGAGGGAACTCAAGTGAAAAACAAGAGGCATTCAAACGCATTTTATGAGTACCTTTTTTGTTCCCTTTCTTCTACACCTTTTGATATGCCTCCCAAAAGGTACAAAAGTGCCATGCATATGATGCATGTGTGTATGTATGTATGATTAATTTTTTACACTGTCTAATTAGTTTGGCAGGAATTATTAAAGAATCAATTAGCACAACCAAACGAGCCTAGGTTAACTCGGGGGAAAACAAGCAATTTTTACTACATTACAAACGACAGGATGACAATAAAAGGGGGAAATATTTTTTTTGCAAAAGTTGAAGTTGTCATCATTATTAGTACATGATATAATATTTAATTCCTTTGCCAATTAATTGTAATTCTTCACTCTTGTAGGTAAATATTAGCAATGATGAAAAAAATCCATAATGTTTAATAATACCTAATAACAATAAAGAGTTTGGCAAGTTTGCTCTGTCATGATAAGAATGTTTACTTTATCATCTTACACCAAACTATTTCTGGTTGGGTTATGTATTCATGTACATTATTCTTCTACTAGACTGTGTGTTTGTTTGCCTGTCCTGTCGTATCAGTATCAAAAACATTAAAAAAGAGTGAAAAAAGTTGTGCATGGCAAACAGAGAGGAAGTAGACAAAAGCCCTGTGAAAGCCGTCATGTCACGCAATGCAAACAGCCTCCAGGAGGAGGAAAAAAGGGGAGAGAAGTCTGGCAAATATTTTGCTGAATAATTTACAACTTTTACCGTAAACCCGCAACATCCAACTTTACTATCACCACAAAAACACACACCACACCGCCACCACACAAAACCTTGGCATACGCGTGTATTCAGAAGTATTCTACCTCTTCTCACTTTTTTTTACGACGACGACAGGCATCACAAAAAAAACTTATGTGGTACACGCGTTTATAAAACCACGAAAACGGGCAGCAAAGATGATACATATATTTCAACATTACTATATATGCCCTTGTTATAAACAAACACAAAAATAATTACTACATGAGTAGATAATAAAATGTACCTGTTTTCAGTGCTTGGTTGAGTAACATGTATTACGTGTCATACAAAAAAAAGTTTCAACTTGTTCCATATTATTATCATTATTATTACAAGTAGGAAGGCGAATACATTTTCAACAGTCATGCATCTCTCTTCCGTCGCTCACTCACTAAACAAGCTGCAAGAAAACCTTCCAGGCATCTCATCTTCCTTTTTCTCTCCTGCATACTTATTTTTTAAAAGAAAAACAAAGACAAAACTTTCACATGAAAGTGTTCAAGAAACACAGAGCGCAAACATAGGTCCTTTCTGTTTCCTGATACAGAAAATAGCGTTGTTCTCTATATGCTACAGTGAAAGCATCATGAATTTGCCACACGGCAAACTTTAAAATGGAGTAGTACTTCTGAGAAAAATGTTAAAAGTTTCATATTGCTTGGCAATGTTTATTCTAGAAAATGAACTCGGTTTTTTTAAGAAACCTAAAATATGTATGTATGTATGCGAAGTAATAAAAAAGTGTATGTATGTATGAACGACAAATATTATAAGTGCAGTTGCAAACGTGAATATATTATGTACATAAAACACACGACCAGACCAGCAGTAGTCCCGTGTGCAAGTCCTTTCATGAGCAACTCTAGTGGAAAAAGGGCAACTTCCGGTGATAGCCTACAACCACCATCACCATTCGTCGTCGTCACGTCGGACGTACATGAATGAATATGCAAATGTGCTTTTGGTTTTATTGTTCTAAAAAAACAGAAAGTCCAACTCGGTTAATAATGTGCTTTTAAACTGCGCATTGTTGGTTTGTTCTATATGGTTCATATGAGTAGATATTATTTTCAATAGACATGCTCATAAAAAGATTATGACTACCTAGACCTACATCAGTTTATCACAACAGTTACTCTAAAGCGATATATTTAAAAAACACGTGATCTGTATGCAGATCTCGGTTTCTACAGAGTGGACAATGGACAGACAAAAAAATTATCATTGAACAATTTACATAACCATGTAAGCTAAAAAGGAACGCGTCTCAGGTGAGGGTAATAATATAATACAAAGTACTATAATTACCACGCCATCATGATCCCACACACAGAAACAACACTTTTGGGTTGTGTAAGTGGTGGTGGTAAAAAGCGGATAAGTACACACTTAATTTGACTGATTGATATATATTTTATAGATGACTAGTTAAATCAAGTAGATGATGACGGAGGACTATTATTATTGGATTATCGACGTTACTCTCCTCTCTCATCTTACTACCAACTACTGAAAGAATGAAGTGGTTTAGTAAGCGGTAAAAAATAGTTTCTTCTTAACAAGCAGGGAGAAGGGCGAGGAGAGGAAGGAAAAGGAGGTGAGTAAAATAAACCTGGGTGGGTGGACGCCTGTGTGAGTTGTAGTTGAAAGGAGCAATAAAAAGGAAGAAACAAAAAGAGTTGAAAACCTATCATTAGCGTGTTTATTATTATTATTGAGCTTTTGTTGATGTTCAAGAAAAAATAAATGAGGAGTAGTGCTTAAACTTGATCATGATGAGCACAATGGAAAAATAAGTACATTTATATTCTACCATAAAAACTTTTAATGCCACCATCTACTTAACTTAACTAACTGTACAGTATTCAAGAGTACGGAGAGTTGATAACTATTATTTTGCTTATTAATATACACGTTAACGTCCATTTTCACACGCCGAAGCTGAACAAGCTCGTCAAAAATCATGTTCCGACAGTTCACTGGCAGAAAAAGGAAGGAAATGTGAGTACAGCAATAATAAGAGCTTTTTACGAAAGTTTATCAAATTAAAGGGATGACGCAAATCATCATAAAAGTTTAATGACAGATAACTATACTTGCAACATTACTCATTACTTTTGTAACGTACGCTATTTTTATGAATGATATTTTTAGCTTCTCTCTCTACTCTCCCCTTTGTCTCTTCTACTTCTCCAGAAAGGTGTGGACCACTCTACAAATCTTGACCAATTTACAAATCTTATATATACATTTATTTGAAGTGTCCACTACTCACCACATTACACGATTTCCATCACGTCATAATCATAATCATCATAATAATCATATACAGAATTTCTGTCTTCACCAAAACGGCCTCAGCATTTTTCTCCAAGCCTAAAAAAACTAAAGGCACGCCGAACCGTTTTTACATATCTTGTATGGATGGCTCTACACAACTACTGACTATATTGCATTATGATTCAAGTTCAAATGTACAGAATAATAAATAATATTGTCCAACATTTTCAGAAAAAGAGAGAAAGGGTTTAAAATGTATTTTAAGATGTTAGCCATCTTCATCACCAGTAGTATTAGTAATTCTATAGCTATATAGTCAAGAAAAGCAGAAGCAATGCTGATACTGAAGAATAAGATGGGCAGTGAGAGAGAGAGAGAGAAAAGGTTGAAAAAAGGCAGAGCTCAGCTCATTTAAAATGCAAAGACCGCTCCTTTTGATGATCATGTACATAATACGTATAACAAATGATCTAAAAATGTGGAGAGTTTATATCTACTCAACTTATTTCATTCTCTTGGTGGTGATCATGTCTGTTGGATTTTTTTAAGGAGAGAGAAATGATGAAAAGGTGATGTGATGTGAAGGGAAAAAATATTCTGTTATACTGCAATAACAGCAGTACACACAATTTCTCAGGTAACTTGTGTAGTTTTTAGGGTTTTTTCACAAATAACAACTGGTATGGCTTTTTTGCTTGATGTACCATCATCATCAACTTCAACACTTTTGTACCGGAATAAAAAATGGTTATATGAAAAGAAGGAGGTAGAGAAGAAGGATAAAAACGGAGCAGCAGTAGTTGTGGGAGAAAAGAATGAGCTGCAGCAAAAGATGAAGAAAAAAACAGGTAAAAACGCGAGAGGAATTGATCTTCCGACTTGTTCGTGGACCTGGACTGTTGTTGTACACAGTCATTTACAAACACTCTCACACCAACACCACCCAACCAATGATTTTTTTCTTGTGCTGTTCTCACAATAAAGAAAAGGTCATTTAGAAAAGTGATGATGTAAAAACCTGAGGAGGATCTCTCTCTCTCCTGATGAAAAATTCATAGACGGGGGATACATACTTAATATTAAAAAAGAAAAATGTGTACCGCTCTCTTTCGTTTCATCGTCAGTGTTTCATGATGACTCAAAATTAAAACCCATGTCTTTGGGAAGAAGTTACAGAGAGTAGAATTTTTTACGGTCATTTCTTCCAAGATGACCACTGCCTTTTTCTTCTACACAAGAATAAATAGTATATATGCAGTTCTGTGCATACCGCTGCTTACTTGCTGCTACTTCTACTACCAGCATCATATCATCATCACCCTTCATTCTACCCGTCCGCCTTCTTAACCTGAGAAATAGAAGATGATTTTTTTAATAAATTTCTTGTAACCTTTTTTCTCTGTATTCATCCTTTTGGGAATATTATTCTGAATGCATAAACACAGATGAAATATTTATGTGTAGCAATATCTTTCAAAATGATATTAATGAGGAGGGGAACATTTATCAAGAAAAGGTACTCTAAGGCACAGAAAAATTTTTCAGATCAACTCGAAAAACTTATTTTTGGTTTTTTAAAAAGACGCAAGGAATTTTTAGAAATCTAAAAATTTCAAATGATTTTGTCAAAGAAAAAAATTCTTCATGGTTATTATCGTGTAAAGACGCACGGCAGCTATTTCTTGTAGCTGAAGCATGTCTGCATGGTGTGCTAACAAACCGACTCCACAAGGGACCACAACAAACAATTGTCAAAAAAATTCAGTGTTGTGGGGTGGTAGTGATGGAACAACTTAATAAAACCAGAAGTACTACAAGTCAAGTCACACCATCATCCCTTGTACCACATGGGATAAGACAAGACTTTAAACGACAATTATCATCACAATTGCATGGTTTATTAGTATCCATGTAGTTTTCCAAATGGTCTTCGAACCTACATATAACGTACTGGTTTCCCAGTAAAACTCCCATCGACTCCACAAATTTATGTATGTATATCCAAAGAAGAGAAAAATAAAAAGACGGGGCTGCTGTTCCGTAAAGTAAGTTGGTTACGTCTCGTCTACATTATCATAATATTATAACATTATTTTCCCTGTGAAGAAGACCACTTCAAAAGCTTATAAAACTGTGGAGGAACTGGACAGAGGATTTTTTATAGTATATTTACTCTCTTTTTTTTCTCTCTAAAAGACAGACTTGTACGAAGGCAGAAGAGACATAAAAATGTTGTATAGTAAAGCAGCCTGTCTGCAATATATCATTATGCTCTCTTTCAGGTCTCCCTGGAGTTTCATTGCCCAGTACCTGTCCGGATTTCCTTGTCTACACATGCTGCTCGAATTGCCTTTCTCTCTGCATGATACTGATGTGTTGCCTGCCTGCGTCTTATAACTTGATGATGATCATCATCACGATGACCACAAAACACTGAAGAACGACCCTTGATGATAAGGACCCTCTGATGCTCATCATTATTATGCATTGCGTATTTACTTCAAGTCCAAATGGACAACAGAGTATATTGCACCAAAAATACAAGTATGCTCATGACTATGACTACGCGACGACGGCACATCATTTTTATCCTTTTTGTGTGGTTTCCTACCTACGGTCAGTAAAAAGAAAAAAAGACAGACGGACAACGGAACGGCATCGTTTGCTGTTTTTATTGTATTGTTTCCTACCAACCAGAAGGAAAGGGTATCATCATCAGTAGAGCACCATCACCACCACCACCAAGGGCTCAAAAGAAGACAGTTGAGTCTTGAAAAAAATGAAAAATGAGCTAAAAGCTACTTCCTAGGAAACGAAACGTAAAAAAATGACAGGGAAAAAAGACAAAAAAACCGAAAATTACTACACGAAGAGAAAAAAAGGATAGGAAAAAGGTGCATTTCTATGAACATCATTAACATCACAAAACTATCTCCATGAAATTAATAGTGTATATAGCATAATATATAATATTATACACAGCACAAATAGTAAAGCTTTTTTATACGTACAAAAAAAAATCTCCGAAGAAATTACTGCATTATTACTATTACATAACCATAAAGCTTGCTGTAAGAAGGTAAGGTAGGAAAGAAAGATGAAAGTTCTTACCTGAAAAAGTCATTTTTACAAAAGAGTTTACTGTCTCTAGTAAAGCACTTTTCTGTGAGGATCGCTCGGCAGTCAAAACATCTTACACATGCTGAGTGGAACGATCTGTCCATAACCTTTACCAGGTACCGGTCCAGAATCGCTTTGTCACAAGCCGCACACGTTATTATCATTTTTTCCCCAATGGTGTCAACAAAAATACAACAACAACAACAAAACAAAAAAAGGACGAGAAAGAGAGAAAAGTGGTGAATAAAATTATAATATAATTTTGTTGGACTGCTGTTGAGATGTGTTTTCCGTGTAAAACGCAACAAGAGTCAAAGGGAGTCTCGTGTCACTACTGAGGTTTGTATCTTCGTTTCCTTCTTTCCCTTTCTATAAAAGTGATATAATATATTTTTGGGGGATGATGATAATAATGTTTCGGTTTCGTCTTCTGGAGACCTTCACGCTTCTTGATGATGTGGCTGACAATTCAAGCAGCTTTCAACAAGTTTTTTTTTTGGTAAGTGAGGAGGTATATATGATGTTTCGTTGTTTTTTTGGAGGAGTTGCTTTTTAAGGGCTTTTGAGTGACTGGTTACTTGTTTCTTTTTCTGTTGTTGTTCATGTAATGTTAAATGGGACGGCTTGCTTTTCTTTCCTTCTTGTTAAACTTGTTGGCTAGAGATGATGATATTTAATACTTGACTTGATTGTTTCTTCTCTTGTCTTTTCTTTTAACTGCTGTGGTGATGATGATGGACAAGTGGTGAAGGAGGGTAGAGGATATATGAATGTGTTGCGTAATTTAAAGCTATTTTTAAGTGATTCTTTTTAAAAGAGAGAGAGAGAAAGAGATCAATGGACTGTTGTTGTTTTAAATGCTTGCTTCTTGCTCTGTCAATGGTTTGTTGATTGGTGTCTGTCGCTTAATTGGTATTATATAAATATTAGTCAGTCTTGCGTGGTCCGACACTTAAAAATTGTAACAGACGACGAATGTTTGGCTGTACTAAATACAGAAAAACGATAAAAAGGTAAAGCTCATTTTTTGAAGGATTTTTTTTTCGGGAAGAGAGAGAATTTGGGATGTCAGGCTTGGATTCTGGACACTTTTTCGGGAAAATTCATTTGAAGAATAGGCTGGTTAACAAGAAATCGGATGGGAGGATGTAATTATTTTTTCCGTGGTTTTATTTCAGTTTAAAGGTTTATTTTTTATAAATGTTATAATGATGAATAATAATGGCTGGTCCGAAAAATGTGAAGTTTTTCAACTCCAGGGAACAACAGTTTATCGTTTCTCCTGGAAATTATCTTGCCGTTGTTGCTGCTGCACATGGTACACACGGGAATTGTAAAGTTTGCATGGAATCTCTCCTGCTGTTGTCAATCCTCTTATCATTCATACTGCTGCTCATTGTGTTTAATTTTTTTATTTTACCGTGATTTCTTGTCACTTGTCACGTGTGTGATCTTTATTCATATAAATAATATGTATTCTTCTCTCTTTTCACACAAATTCCGCTAAATGTCAATGTCTGTCGAAAAAGTTAACAATTTTGTCTCGGGTTGTATGCTGTCATTTAATTTTCATTCATCAGAGTACATACACGTAATTGTACACTATCACTCCAGCACGCAGAGAATTTTTGTTGACGATAACGCGAGGATGCTGCTGGAGCTCTCTGCCAAACTTGTGGAAACTGCACAAAAACAAGGAAATGAGATGAGAAGCTGACCTCGACGTCGTCTCAGATTAGAACGAAATGCACACACTGTTTACTCGCGTAATCTGTTATACAACTGGCGTTCTCTAGGTAGATAGATAGGTAGGTAGGTATAAATGTAGGTAGTTTAATAGTCTTATCTTTTATATACAGTTATCAGTTTATTTATTCTTTTTGCTTTATTACGTATTTCCAGCAAATAGCAGGACAGCAAATGAGTGTATAGGGTACCGTTTCTTTACACTCATTCATTATCATCAACACCGGACTGACAACTGTATCTATTTCAGTTTTAACTAGAAACTTTGATTTCCTTGTCACAGGTTAAAACTATGTTTCTTTTTGAAAAATTCAAGTATATTTGATTGCAAACGCGCACTTATGCACTTACTACACATTTATTATTATTACACACTAAAATAGTAAAGTGTCATCACCGGTTAAATGACACTTATTCTTTCAAGAGTCTATAATATATTTAGTTATTGACCTTTCATTCCACATGATTTCAGCTGTATTGACCGGGCACGCTTCCAACTTTTCATGGAACTCAAAACTGTTCCAATTTCAATGGAAAAAGATGCAATCTTTCCACATTCACTATTACAAATCAGCGTTATTACAGGGAAAACAAAGTATTACAATGTTTTACGGGAAAATATATTTATCTTATTCCCCCGTTTTTTCTCAAGCGTCACCAACAAAGTATACAGCAAAAGGGATTTCTGTTTTTCACACTTTTTCATGTATGCAAAGAACAACTCGTGGCGTGGTGCTCTCCTCTCGCGTGGTCGTTCTTATGGGATATATCAGTGGAGCAGACAAGGGATTTTTTTTACTTTAAAAGGATGATAGCCCAGAAAAATATTATTATATACCCAGCAGACTTATGAAACGTGCTAGTTGTTTGTAACGAACAACGAGAGTCGTTTTTTGATGTTAGCTGGCCAAGCTGAACTCGTTGAATGATGTTAGGTTTGCGGTGAACATGAGGAGAAGAGGTAAAGGGAAAAATATATGTTCATGTAGAGAATATTATTATATGGGTACACACTCTACACACGAGAGAGAAACGACGAAGGCCGCTTTGCAAAGCTCGCTCCTGTTGTGTTTGTTGCTCTGTGACGGTTCTATGTTGCTGCTGCTGATGTTGGTAAACGATAATGTTTGGTTGACGAGCCAGTTTGCTTTCTACACATAGATATATATAATAATCCAATACTCAATAATATGTAATGTAGGAACAACTTTAACTTTAACTTGCTTGCATGACATGACGTGCTTCTATATATAATGCTAACAGCAGCAGTAATAATATTTCTTTACCTTTACTACTGCTGCTCGACTCTCTGACAATGTGACTTGAAAGAGTGAGTCTTGCCTGCTGTTCTTCCATTGTTATCGGCTTTGGGTTGGCTTTTCCATATATTTCGATTCCACAGTCGCTGCAAAAGCACACGAGAAAACAAAGATGAGCATATGGGAAATGTGAGGAGTAAAAGTCTGTCTGGCTTGTTTGATGATGTTGGTTGTGTTGTTAGAGGAGAAGAAGAAAAAAAGAAGGCTCAAAAAATGGTTTTTTTCTGTCTTCTTTTCCATCCGATCCGATTACAGAACACTGTCCTTTTTTTGTAAGTACTTCGGTTTTTTAGTACACATGCATATCAATATTTACCGAGATCTACTTCACCATGTCAAATAATGTTTCCAAAGTATGTATGTATGTATATCTGGCTGAGTGACATTGGCTTGTTGTCATTTTAAAAAAGAAAATAGTTTGTTGCCAGGTAGCTGGTAGTAGGGATTTCCGGGTTTTCGAGAAAGCTGAAATGTAGAAAAAGGGTAAGAAAAAGTTCGTTTGGATTGGAAGCAATTGAAGAAAAGCAGCTTAGCTGAAATAAGATGTTCTAATGTCTGTCTCGTTGTTTCAACAGATTGTGAGGAGACATTGAATCTATGTACTTATTCATGTTATTCATTCATGTTTTTGTTCATTGTTTCTTTTTGATGTGCTCCGCAACATTTAACAAGTAGCATTTCTGATTACTTTAAGAAACACTGTCTCATAAGAACGGGTTTATATCTACATTAGTAATTAAGTATGTAATGCAAAAATAGCACTTTTAGGTAAACTGGGCTCGTGGCAAAAAGTTAAACCAAAGATATGATATGATAATAATATTATTATGTTCTAAAAACATATGGAATCATGTGTCTACACGAATAATTTTTTTTTTACATTTTCATACAGAATTTCTTTTTCTACATCTTCCGGATATTGTACCGATAAAAGAACATTAATACAAGAAATGAATTTTTTCGCGATGATGCGGTGGCAATAACGAAAAAAAAGTATGGTTTTATGTGGTTATTGCTTACTTCTTCTCTTTTTCTTAAGTCTGGCAAACCAAATCAGTAAGTACGTCTTTTTTGTGTACACCACCATATCTCTATGTATGATGCATCATGCATTACATTTTTTTCCTTGAGCAAGTAGGTTTGGTTGGTTTTTCATCTTTTTTTGATAGAAGATAGAGAGAGAGAAGAGCTTACACACACAAGTTGGCTAGAAGAGAGATAGAAGAGAAATGAAAAAAATACCGGTTTCTTTATATAAATATTATGTGAGTTTGTTCGTGATGTTGGTTGAGCCGTGGTGTTCTCCTGTGTTGTCTGCTGCTTACAGAGCTCTTTTGGCTTTTTCGATAGACCTCGGCCATGCGCCTGAGCAGCGGCTTGCAGGATTGGGCTTGCTCGGCGAAATCTCTCCGCCCAATGCACAGGCCCCATTTACTTGTCACCCAAGCCCACTCTTATGATGAAACAAATGGATGGATCAAAAAATATAAAAAGAGAAAGAGTGACTGAGTGAACGAGAGAGAGAGATGCATGTAGGCAGACAGGCATGCAAGCATACATACATATAAAAAATATATATGTTCATACATACATCCATGTAAATTGTATGCATGTTTCACTATTTTCTGTAATGTGAGCAAGCAACCGAGTTTGGTGAACAGCAGCACGACAATGAAACCCAGTAAAAAATGGAATAGGAATAAAAAAAAGGTAAAGTTGCATGCATGTGGGTTTCATGTAAAAAGAAACGGACAAGGGAAAATTTCACACGTATATAGAGAAATATCATCTCTCTGGCTGTGTATTCTCTCAGATGCAGGCATATTATGTGGTAGTTTCTACCTACATGTAGTTTAGAATGGGAGAGAAGGAACAATAACAATTGTGCATGGATGAATGAGGCGATATAAATCTCCAAAAAATCACATTTTCTCAGCAGTCGCCTCCTTCTCGTCGTTGAATATGCAAGCATGTTTCATTATTCCAGAGTGTGAGAGTAGTCGTCATCACATCATCTCGTATTTTATCCGTCTTATTTCTTACGCTTTCCTTTTTTCTGCTCGCGTCGCCAATGTCGTTGATCACCAAGCCCATGTGACGGTATTTATAGAGTTATTATCCGGGAAACTACCAAATATAGCAAAAAGAATTTTCGCACGTTTTTTTCCACACGCTCTAAAAGCATTGTCTACAACGACAACATGCAACGTTGACATTGCATTGTGTGATGAAGAAAATAATGGTATTTTATTATATGCTGTTGCTGCTGACATTATTACATTTTTGTCTAGAGAGATCCTTCCATTTTCCTGTACATTTCCATTTTGCTTGGTTTATATATATTTTCATTTTTATTGGATAGACTAGTTGCCTATAGCCACAAGCAGATATAAATAATTTTATTGTTATGATTGCATCGTGTATTATAAAAACTCAACTGGTTTCTGTATGGCCGCCGAGGTTTTTTCTTCATCTTTTACACAGCCTCATTTCCTCAGGAGCAGACTTTACTATGCCGCTGCTGCTGCGATGCTGTTGATGATGCATGCGGCAGACCGATCATGAGACAAAAATGGACACTCGCACACAAAGTCATTCTCCTTTTCCCTTTCCTGCAATGCAATACAAACTTCTCTTGACTCTCCTTTTCATCCAAAAACCATTCTGATCTGTTCTGATTTAACTTCCATATCCTACTTTTTCGACCATCCAATTCAACAGCAAAACCAACACTATTACACCACAGTGTGCAGATGAAGATAAAAACCATGAATGCTACAAGTTGCATAAATACTGCTTGCGGAAAGCATCATGCATCGTTATGCAATGGACAGTGGAAATTAGCCAGACTCAAGTTACCCCATTATTTCCAAATTTGCAAGCAGACACCAAACCAAACAGCCTTGATGAAAAACATGTCAGCTATGTGCAATTAAAGATTAAGGTAGCAGATTTATCAGAAAACATGGAATGAGAAGAGCTACTGCTGCTATCATCTCAACATTATCAAAAATATATTATTCGACCGGGTCGTCGGCTACTCTCTCTCTGTCTTTCATTTACTCTTGATTATGAGACATGACAGGTATAAATTTTTCTTGGTACTGGGCAGTAGCAACAGTGCATGGTCATGTCTGCTGCTGTTTTATCTGTTGATAATGACGGTGATGAGGTTCGAAGTTTAGGCTAAATTATTTAGATCAAAATCAACAAAACTGGATAAAAAGCGAGGCACAAGGAAGAGCAAGCGTGATACGATGATTTTTGATGATGAAGAATTGTGCAGAGGAATGAAAAGGACTGGTTTGAAATTATCATCCTGTTTATTCGATATCCTACTAATGAACTTGCCCTTACTTGCAGAGTATCACCGTCGCCGCCACCACACACTGGATTCGATTACTATCTCTTGTTTGAATTACCATTTTTTATTGTTATAAGACTTTTAGCTGATGACTATAAAAACACGGTGTGCAGTAGTAATAAAGAATAATTATTGGCCTAGAAAAAAATCAAGACTCTTTCTTCTCTTCTCTCTCTCTCTCTCGCTATGACTTTTCTACTTTTTCTCTCTCGGGTAAGCTTAATTAAAAGAAAAATTGACGATTACCAAATAAAATGCTAAACTGATTTTTCAGAAAAAGTAGTAAAATTCATTCAAACTCATTCAGCAAATTAAAGGTAGATCACATATTGAGATTGCAACATTAAGATAAAATGATGATTCTGCATCTTTCTGCAATTTCGTTCTGGTGGCCACGTTTACAAATGTGAATTTATTTAAAAAGATTACTTGAGGCGTTGTGAAACTCTTAAATTTTTCAGAAAAACCAAAAAAAAATCATAAAAAAATTTTTCTCGCCTTTTTCAAAAAGATATCACGAAAGCGTAAATTTGATATAGCGGAATTTGTTTAAAAAGAAATATTTTTCCCAACGTCACAACCTACACACTACTTTAACCACGTACCTAAAAACATCACAAAAATGATAGATGGAGAAATAAAAGAAATCTAAAGAAAAAAAAGTTTCCTTCTTTTTCTTGTGTGCATGTGATGTGATGATAAACAAGATTGTGAACATTGTCTTAATGAAATTGAATGAGTATTTAGTAGACTAGTATGGCATGGTTTCCATCATGAAATTATTATTATTATTTATATATTTTTATGCAGCGTGCTATCATCCTTCTTACTTTGAAACATTTTTTCTTCTTTAATGACTTTTGAACTCTTCTCATCTCAATGAAGGAAGTGGACAGGTGTTCCAACAACAACTAATACTACTTTACTACCTTATGTGTACATGCATATGTACATTACTACACGCACGCATATAGAGCAGTCAGGTAATATAGGTTTCACAATTTACAGAAAAAAATGGTACAACTTGACAGAAGGAGGTGTAACACTCCATCCCTCTAAATATATAGTATCCGTTTTCCAGGTGGACGTTTGGAAATACATTTTTTTTTCATAAAAGAACACAAACTTGAAACTGAAACAGCTCGATTCTCTTGTGAAAAAAATGTTATTTTGTGTTGTTGGCAAAAACCCTATAATTATCAGGGCAGGGTTACTTAATAGAATATGTTTTAATACTTGAATCCACTTTTCCGTTTCATCCTCCCTTTTCAGTACCAGTTGACCAGCCCACATTCTCCGTCAGAAAAAAAAATTATGGTAACAACAACAGCACACACACTTTGAGAAACAAAAAATATTTTTATAAATGCAGTTTTGAATTGGGAGAGAGAAACAAAAGAGGATATAATGACGGTGTGATGTGATGAGAATGATCTGTACCAGCAGCAAAAGTAACAGCAGCAGCCGACCACCAAACAGAAAACTTAATGCATTTCCCGTAAAATATATATGTGAGCAAACATAACAATGTAGATATGATTATTGTTGTAGTGCAATTCATTTTAAATTTTCAAGTATCTGCCTTATTTTTAAAAGGGTTCTTATGGAATTTCATTTGCTTTTGCTCTCAAAACTATGTATGTATTATGTTCATGTTAATCTTTTTTTTCTCCTCTTGTTCTTTTAATTATCTTGATCATTCAGAAATGATGATTTCCAC
The DNA here is from genome assembly GCA_027743765.1 of Coecobrya sp. COE2. Classification (NCBI taxonomy): domain Eukaryota; kingdom Metazoa; phylum Arthropoda; class Collembola; order Entomobryomorpha; family Entomobryidae; genus Coecobrya; species Coecobrya sp. COE2. Next base: position 57,570 of record JAHZMV010007004.1, read on the forward strand.
CAACAGAAAAACAACAGCAACAACCCTTTTCTGTCACTCAAGATGGAATGCTTTTCAAACATTTTTTCTCTATGACAGTTCGGAATAATAGAGGAACAATCATTTCCCAGTAAAACAAAATCAGGATGAGAGAGAGGAGAAAAAAGTTGTAACAATTTTCTACTAAAACTTGTCCATGTCTGATTGTATGTACTTGTAAAAGTCGAGTAGTGCTAGTCAGTTTGGTACTTCCTCTTGATGATTTTTTTAATTGCTAATTTTCAATTGTAAATACTATCTCATGTACAATGCATAAATATACAAACTGTGTAATTTCCTTAACAAACCTGGCTTGACACTCTGTAAAATGTTTCATTTCCTCTTGTTGGTGGCGGTGACGATGATGTAGATGCAAGTATTGTGATGTTGATTATTGTATTTAAATACGAAATTAAAACTCTGATATCTAATAAGTAGAGCGATATATTTTTTTAATGAACTTGAGTCAAACCTATTTACAAATGCAACAACATGCCAATGTTTTAAAACAATTGGAACGACTTCTCATCCCTTTCCAGTCAACTGTCAATCCCAGAGCATCTCTGTGTATCAAACCATTTTTACTTATTCCAAAAATTAATATACGGTATCATCCTGAAAATCCATCTTTTTTTCATCGTGCACACAGCAGACAACTCCAAAAGCCGCAACAATATACCTATCTAAGCTATAGGAACGATTTTTATTGTTACTTACACTATATTACGAGATTTTTATGGGGAGATCATGACACTCATGATGATGATCATGAGGATCATGATTCTTAAAATGAAATAAAACCCAGGGAAAATATGACAGGTCGTTGATAGAGGAGAAACATGCACCAGACAGAAAAATGACATGAAAAGCAGTCGGACAAGATGTAAAACAGTAAAACGCGATATATAGCCGTACATAAGATACAACTAAGCATAATGGAAAAGAAATTTAAAATTTATAGTGTAACCATGGCTACCTCAAAAACAACTCTTGAATTTCCTCCACGCAGTTGATAGTAGAGCATCCTGTGTGTAGAGAGAAAGACAAAGGATTAATACAAAAAGTTTTTTAGAAAGAAAGGAGGTTATTGCGTGTCTTTGGAAAAAACAAACTACTTTTAAAATTGGATTGGAAGAACAACACACCTAGTGGATATATGTATGTAGGTAGTTGTGAATTGATAAAGTTTTTAATCCGAAAAATTTTCAGGTACAAATTTTATTATTCTGTTTCAATCAATGCCTCAGAACAGGAAAAACTGATTATGTTTTTGGTTACCTATATAAAACAAGGTGTACCTAGTTCTTAAAAGTTAAATGGTTCTGTGATGATAAAAAGTATCCTGTAAAATTTATGTATAAAATATCAATAATAAAAATGTGCTCTGCTCCACTGCAATATTTAACTTGAATCAAAAGCCATTTAAGTTTCCATTCTGTTCATTCGTGGAAAAAGCATTTCCGATAAAGTCAGCACAAAAGCTCGTTTCTTATTTCTTCTTCGAATCAACTACTATGACTGCTTTCGTTCTTATTTTTTTCTGTGTTATTGCTCCCAGCTATATTCTATCTACCTACCTACTACTACTACACTACTAGTCCCACCACCAATGTAGTTTCCTTTTAAAATGCAAATTACACTTTTTATTTATCTAATCATAAAAGTTCGTTTACTCTAATATCGTCCAGGTTATCCGGTGATATGAGTTTTAAGAAAGAGATAAAAACCCTGGTAAACATGAATTGGTTTACTACTTGTTTTTCTTTCCTTTTCTCTTTATTAAAATCCAATTGGGAAGTTGAGGCAATTTTTTTGGTTTAATTCTTCTTTCTTGTCAATCGTCAATTTTTACATACGTATAATTTCTCAAATAAGTTTTTTTAAACCCCTTCCAAAACTTTTACTACAATTGTAAGGGTAAATATGTGCACCAATAATATATATTTTTTTTTTGTTCTTGTCATATCACTGGCTCACGTTGAAAGTGAGTGATGATGACAAATCTCTTTTGTTTATTATCATCATCACTCAACTCAACAACTTTGCATGTGAGAAAATCACAATCTTTACCTAAGCCCATTGGTCTCTGTACCTCTGATTCGGTAAGGCAAGAAGGTGCGTAGTTGCCGTTTCTCGATTTTCGTGTCCGTCGCCATCGTCATAGTCGTCGTGACAAACAATGTTTTTTTTATAAAGTTAACACACAAGTTTATTGGAACTGTAAGAAAAAGCATGCAATGGATTTAACAGCATGTTCCATAATAATAATAGGTTTAACACTCCGAAAAGAGCAAATCAGATTAACACACAGCGACATTACTAAAACTATATAGTAATTTACATAGACTGCTGCTAGACATTTTTTTAAAAGCATACACCGAAACCCATTTATGATAATTTTTCACAAAATTGTAGCGTGCAACCAAACTTGTTTTCCCTTTTCCACAATCATTCTTGTCGGAGTATTTTGGAGTGTCGTTTATTTTCCATGCTGTATCCTTAACTAACTACTGTAGTAACCTGACTAAAAAAACTAAAAACTGACAATAAGCGAGACAATAATAAGAATGAAGGCTAACCACACGAAAAACCAGTGTGTGTGCAAGAAAGAAAAGAGAGAGAGAGAAAGAAACCGTGGAACTGGAAAAAGCTCCCAGTGCACTTCTTCTCCTCTCTGACTATGACTTGGTTCATTATTTTAATATATTTAATATGTAATCTCGCAATTATCAGAAAAGTTTACAAGTGCAACAATAAATGGTAATATTTTTTTGGGGATGTAAGAAGCTGTAGGCGTGAATAGTCGTGAGTAGGCGTCGTCCCTCTGTATTATGAAGCTACTGAATCCGACAACCCATAATTATTAATACGATACGATATACATACAACAAAATGCGATATCTACAACAATAATACTTTTTAAGACTACATAGCAGCACTACCAATATGCCAGCCACTATACTCATTTTCTTCCATTTCACTTTTTTATACACGTCTCTCCATAAAAAAGTGCTGCTGCTAAACCAACTACTTGATATTTTTTATACTACCAACCAACCAGGTAGACCAACAGCAGCAGCAGCAAGAAAGGAGCAGTATCCGTATATCCCATCATCACGCAACCAGCAGCATTTTTTGGTAGTCCTCCAAAAAAAAACTACTGTGTTTTCACGATAATAATAATAATAGTTTATAACAATCATCCTATGTACTATCAATTTTTTTTCCTTCTTGCACGTTTCATGTTTGCCCGTTTACTATTGACTCCCAGAGAGATAACAAATAATGATCACGAGAAATAATATTTTCACTCATTTCTCTCAACATTGCTGAAATATTCAGCAGCAGCAGCCTGCTACTTACTGAACCAACCTGTTGGTCTCTCTTTCATCTTTGGTGTAATGTCTGCTGCTGTTTCCAGCAACATTTAACGCGAGATTCTTCTTTTCACAAGAAAATGCATATATTATAAAATGTTTGATCAGATTCAGATCCAGATCATCCACATTCAATACCAGTATACTCCGTACTATTGTATGACTTTATAGGTAATCATGTAATTTTATTTATTTTTCCAGTATGCCAGACAAGTAGTTGTAGAAGCTCTCCCAGACATATCTCACAAAATACAGCCCCACCATCACCGCCACCTTGGTCGTGATCACTTGAGTACCTCTTTTGCTTTTTTATAAAAACTTTCTTCAATGAGCAGCAGACCTACCGTCTCTCTGTCTCTGGTTTCCTACCAAAGTTTTTACGCGAGTGAACTTTCAATTTCAAGTGGGAAAAGAAAAAATATATCTCCTCCTGTCCTGTCACGACTTTGCTGGTATATTTTTTTGTGTTTGAGCGCACATGAATTTGTTTTTTATCGAGAGTCACGTAATTTTGAACCTGAAAAAAATACCAGTTCAGGTAGTAACTTTTGAACATTGTTGAGTGAATGCACAAGTAAAATACTTGTAAAGTGCTCTCTCTCTGTGTAATATACTCATTTCCTCTCTGTTTTACAATTATGCATTATGAAATTGTATGAGATTGGCTAATATCTAGAATTAGTATAATTTATGGTTTCACTATATTTCATGATGTTTGCTAATGCATATACGATGCTCTATTATCATTGAATTGTACAAATTGCAGAATTTATGTTTATTCTCTTTTGATGTTATATAGTTTGTTCAAGGGAATCTGACTCTACACACCGGAGAATAATTTTTCAAACAAAAAATTATAGCGTTTTTGACGATCACGGGGACAAAAGCAAGGCAAGTAAGGTTTTACATGTTCAACCCATCAGTAGCTGTAATCTTCCGTGATAAAGTCTAGTTAGACCTGAGAGAGAAGTAGAAAATTTAGACTTTTTTGAGTATAACTTACTATTGCGTAAATTTTGTTCTTGATCAACAGAGGAGAGAAAAAGTTTTGAATAATTACCAGAAAAAATATATGGTTAGCTGCGTATTGCTACCTGAAAAAAATATTGTGCTTGTCTATTAGCTGCTGCTGCGTGTTTCCAAAACGAAACGAAAAAGATTTTTACTTAATTGACCAAGTCTTATAGACTTTGCCTCATTACCATAATAATCATCCCTTGATTGTCTGCTATGCTGTTTCATCCCCTTAAAGGAAAATATAGGCATGATCATGGAAAACAGCTATAATATTGATGAGGCCGAAAAAAATACTAGTAGGTAGTTAAATAGAATATATTTTAAAAAAGAAGAAAAACAAAACAAGACAAGAAGAAAAAAATCTGCTCATCATCTGACACTTTAACCCAAATTACCCCTTTGTCGATTGGCTAAATGAAGGAAGAAAAAGAAATGGATAGAGAATGAGAGATGGAACGAGAGAGAGAGAGAAGGAAAAAACGCCATGAATCATCATTAACTGACAGAACACATTTCAGATAGAGATTTTGACGGAGACGGAAAACCAGTTTTTGCAATCAATTGAGTAACAAAATACTTAAAACTTTAAAGTAAACTTGTACAATAATCATATCGTAATTGAGTAGTTTGTGGTTGTGGCCATCTTGTGAAATAGATATCAAATCAGAGGATGAATATTATGAATATCTGGTAGAAAAAAGTATGAAGGTCTGATTGGGATTTTCATTTCTGGTCACACAAAACGCTATACAGGTCGCCGGTAAAAATCTTTTTAGCATTCTCAGCTATCCAACCAAACCACGCACACAGCCCATCATTCTTTGAATTTTTTAGTCGTTAAGATATTCAATAGACATGAGAATTAGAATAGGCATATGATAGACTATAATTTTACTATAAAGCTATGATAATCAAGTCAAACGAAAAATCGAAGATTTCTTTAATTTTTTCGCCTAGAACATCTTTGGCATATCGAAGGAAGCATTGCAAATTGCATACAAAAAATTTGCTGTATTTTATTCAGAGGGAGGTTCCGAAAACATAGCTGTATTGGTACAATAATCACATCATCTCTACCAAGTTGAACCGACGACGACCTAAAATTAATAACAATGGTAATGATCGGAGCGGCGTGCACACACCGGAACATATGTACATTACATGCATGCGTCAGATATTTCACAGATAATATATTGAACCATTCTTACCCTTTGGGAAATTGACACAAGTTTCCAATGAAACGGACGGGAGCAACGAGAGAGTAAAGTAGTGAAGTTTGAATGTGATGTATGGATTCTACATTGTGTACTCCACATCACTCGATCATCATCGATACAAAAGAGGCACACAAGTAGAGACACAAAAGTTGTAGTATACAAAATACACACATATAGCCAAAGAAAAGTGGTTCAATGCACATTAAAAATTGTATACTCCATCAAACTATAAAAATTGGACCGATTGTGCTATGGCCTTGCCCGGTACCAAGACATCATGGTACGACAACCAAACAACAAACAAAAATATATTGACCCGGTCAAATAGCTACATTAATATAGTTAGTATTACACACAAATGTTGAATGTATTTGCAGCAAGCTGGTAAAAAAGTTTAAAGTGCACCATATAAATAAGTACCAAGTTGTGAAGGTACAGGAGTGAATCCCTTTTGGAAAACTCATGGGAATTTTGGGAGCAGCATGAATAGTATGCTGGCTATACAGAATCATCATCATCAATGCATATAATTATTACATAACTGTAACAGACCAGCAAAAACTTTTTTTTATGGTTGGAGACATTCAGCAGTGGCGAAAATGTGTGGCTAATCAGTTTTACATGCTTGCCTTTTGTGTCGTCTCCTGTGTCCTGGTCTGTCCTCCTCTCTCCTTTTGTTCACGTATTATTCTATCCCTAGCTGCAAAAAACATGACATGGACGTATGTAAATAATAATAAAAGTCATTTGTGTCACCGACAAGGCAACTTTACACGCACCCCCACACTACTATCACCACCACGCACACCGAAACCATTCTAAAATCTTCCTAGGCAGAAGAGAGAATATTACATTATTTATGTTCATATAAAGAAGGTAATATGTCATGGTTTAGAGGGATCCTCGGAAAAATTAACATATAACTCGACATGATGACTAATAGGTAATTTAAGAAAGGCTGAAGAAGAAAACGAGAGAGATTACATTTTGCCCCAGATTTGTAATAATTTTTGTGGTGGCTGCTGAGAGAGCGAGGAGAGAGCAGCTCATAAAAAAGACAATTGGTTTTTGCTAATGGGAAGAATATGTGCTTGTATGAAAGATGCACGTAAGTATATTGGAAGAAGAAGGAAGTTGGTTTGAAAAAGGAAATTAAAGAGACATCATCACAATAATAACTTAAGTAATCAGCAACAGCAGCAGCGGATGCTTCTTTTTTTCTGACTGACAAAGTGCACGCACTATTTGCTCTACTCATGTAGCACATTCCTCTCCGATTCGATATGTACGATTATTACTGCCTGGGTGTAATTAGAGTAGCACGCATTTTCTTTCCTTTTACACATGTATCATGTTCCGGATGAAGACAAATATTTCGAGAGCTTCGTCTCCTCAAATACCTTTTTAAGAAGATGAAAATGAAGAGGAAACTTTACTAATTGGCCACTTCCCATCATCGTTCCAGGCTAAAATCCTTTCTTTTTCGTTGTCGTCGTCTTTTTCTTCTTTATAATACTAATATATAATTTCTTCACATGGCTTAGCATTACATTTAACATAGAGGTGACAAAGATTTCGCGCTATGCTAAGCCCAAGTTAAAAATCTAATGCTAAGCCCAAGTTAAAATTTCATAATGCTAAGCCCAAGTTAAAA
>JAHZMV010007005.1:0-53541 GCA_027743765.1 Coecobrya sp. COE2
ACACACACACACACACACACACACACACACACACACACACACACACACACACACACACACACACACACACACACACACACACACACACACACACTATTGAATGGTACAGATACAGGTACATATACAGATAAGTTTATATAATATGGTTGAATGAGTACATAAGAAAGTAATGAAGCCTGCATATAAGCATTTACTTTGTAGAACACTGTAATCCTAAATTGAAGTGTCGCCCGTATCGGCAAAGGTAGTAATTTTGACAGTGTATCGAGAGAAAAATAATTCGGTTGTAAAGTAGTAGTGTGTAAGCTGTGTGATAGCAGAGGGGTGCACTACATGAATAGTGTATAAATGATGTACTTTGCTTCTACGTGCCGGATTTTTTAACTCATGTTGCCTTAAAACTGTCATGAATTCTTTAATTAATCAAACTGTTAACATGGGGCAAATGGTACATGCCATATATACATACATAATAAGGTATTACCTTCATTGAAACCGTAACTGTCTCTAACTAGACCTGGTTCTTGGACGGACGGACACAAAGACGGAAACTGAAGTCTAATAAGTGCCATTGGTGCATTTACTTTTGGTGTGTAATAATATGGAGAAAAGAGGGGATCTCCTGTTCTCTATATATGTTCTCTATATATATATGTGTGACTTTGACTGCATCATGCATAGTTTGATAATATGGTAAAAGTTGGCTGCAGTAGAGGCGATGGTGGTGGTGGTGGGATGCATTATGGCAGGTTGTATTTGACGTTAACAAAAAGGTGATATACGATCGGATAAGGTTAGTTCTTATTGTAAGCGGTTCATATAAGTGTCATGTATTATTGGGTGATAGACCATTTTACAGGCATTCACAGGACATTTTCACTCAGGCTTTACTACAAACTGCTCCCGTCGCTAGCTGACTGAGCTAGCTGGCTGGCTAGGTAAGAGCAAGGTGGTTCTCTTGTGTGTGTACTGTGTGTGGAGATGATGATGATGTGATATTTGTCTGACTGACTTCAAGTCAGTGACTTGAGTGAGCCGTGTAAGGTGGCTTCTATAAATGAAAGGAATCGTTCGTAGTCCGTTCGGTTGCTATTTGCCCGTGGTGCTTCGTCCAAGCATTCGTTTTTTGGTCGGTCCTCTCTCCTTCGAAAGCATTCATACCATTTCCAATTCTTCTCTCTCCTAGATGCCATGTTTTGAGTAAGAATGGTATGGTGGTTGTGCGGCGGTGGTGGTGGTGGAACATTTACAACAAGAATACTATGTACTAGCTTATCGCTGTAAAGAATCCTTTTGTAAGCTGTAACATGCTCTATAACTATTAACTATATGCACATGATATGAAGTATTTACTTAAAAATATAAAAAGCAATGCTCTGCTCGCTGCTCACCTCATACTTGACTTTGACTAAAGCGAGCGAATGAAAGAAGGAAAAATTCATTCCATATAAGAAAAAGAACAAGCACAGCAAACAGCAATGTCCTGTCCTCGCCGTAGCCCTGAACCTTTTCATGAGAAGAAAAAAAAGAAGAGAGAGAGAGAGAGAAATCATCATGTTGATGATGACGACGTGCTCACGATACCACTCAGGCATTCGCATGTTTGACGCTTGTTTCGGACAACCGATCCTCCTTTAAACATGCACATTATATTTCCATTTTACTCCCTATCCATCCATCCACTTTACTCCCCATTATGTACTTAAGACAAAATGCTGTAACGTCTACTCCACCGACTTTTCGCTACTGACTTTAACTTTCCGTATAGAAAACTGCGTACTTGTATTCGTCATCAGAAAACAACGCACAAATGTCAACAACAACGTAAAACGGAACGCAAAAATATTTACAGGAACATTTTTGTTTTTATTTCGTTTTACCGTATTTTTAGTTTATTTTATGATTAAACAGCTAACATGTACATATGTGTAGGTATATGGAAAGAGACATGAGTATTATTATAACTCTATACACAATGTACATTATACTGTGGAATTTTCTTTATTTTCTTTAATTTTTGTTTTCAATATCTTCCGACTCTATTTCTCTCATTTGATGTTACGTCTGGTATGTTGAATATTGGTCATCTTCCTATTACATTAATGCTGGTTCTCTTTGGTTGGCTACATCGCTACCTCATGTCAAGCAAAAAATATAAAATGTCAATTATACATACATTAACTATGCCTTTGTTTTCCCTACCACAGTTCATGTTAAGACTATACCAGTAGCATTTTGAAAGAAATAAAGCTTGAGTAATCTAAGAAGGTGGTTTGGTTGGTTTCGCTTTTGGCGGCTTGGTCCATCTTTGGGAGAATCAGGCTGGCATAAAATTCAATCGGTGACTGTTGTTTGTTTGTAACAAGAAACCAAGAAAATTACACTACTGGGAAAATACACATGGTTTTATTAAGTCCGTAATGTGCGAATAGTAAGTACGTTGATTACTACATACATGAAAAGTTTTTGCTAGCAAAAATATGTATTTACACACAGCAGTATGTAAAATTTCAGGATAAAATTGTATGTACGTAAAACATGAAACTGGCAAGTTGACTGAATGCAGTTATGTTGAGTGACATTTATTTCGCGTGTTAACATCTGATCTTGTGCTTTATCTTACTTTGGTAAAACATCCATGTACACAAATACCCAAAAGCATAAAAAATTTGTAATTCTCGTTGCTACAACCAGCAATATAAAAAAATATTTGTACCAACTATCAGCATGTTTACCATCGATGGAGGATATTCGTGAAATGTAATCAGAGTAGTAAACACACACAACGTGCCAATTCCCAAACAAATGTACTTGTACTTCCAATTGCAAATCTCTCCTCCATTTCCAACTAGCATGGTATATGCTTAGGCTTAACGAGTAAAGCAAAAAGCGTCGTAAGCGTAAGAAACTGTCATTGGGAAAAAAATCTGAGAGTATTCTTGGGTGTTCCATGGAACTTATGCTGGTAGGCTGCTGCATTAGATTTAACTGATTCCCGTGTTTTGCTGTCCGTGATGTAGATAAAAGAGAAGAAAAGTCTACTGGTTCACATTGAAAACGCTACCTGACCGTATGGTATACTCGCTTTTAGATGGTTATGCAACGCTCATGTAAACATTTTCATCTCATGGAACTCTATTTCTCTTTACAACTCAACGTGTGTTTCACACACTCTGCGATTCTCCAGATTCGATATTCCAATTTCAAATTCCATCCCGATCAAATTGTACAGCATTACAGTACACACAGGTATGGCGAGAACATCCATTGCAATATTTGATTGTTCCTCGTGTTTTACGTTATAACATGAAGAATGTAATGAAAATTTTAATAAGCTTTTCTGTGATAGTATGACTTTGCTTCACAGCAACATCAGCAACCAGCCGCCTTAGGCGAATCAGGCCGACGTACTAGTTGCCAACAAGCAACCATGCTCTTGTCAGATGCAATTGAGGTGGCACAAACACACAGTGGATTGAAACCCAGGTTTGTCATTTGGTTTGCGATGAGATGATATTAGTGATATGATATGGATATTATCATGGCCTATTGGTAAAGGTATGATATGGCATACACTATAGCTTTAAGCTGTATTAATACTGACCCCAACTAAAAACACGTAACTTTAGCAGGAATACAAACATTACATGATAGTATGGAAGAAGAAAATTCAATGCAACGGAACTGCTTTAAATACTGACTGAGTCGATGATGAGTAGGTTAGGTATAAAGGTTAGGGCTGTCGTGAAGACTGGCATCTTTGTTATAAAAATTGTTCTCTGGCTGCACGCTTCTATGCCGCTGCTGCTGCTGCTCTTTCCAATGATGAGAATGAGCGTGCTCATTTCATGCAACTGTTTGTTTCTGAGTAACTTTTGTGTAATCTCTTTCTCTCTCTACATTCCAATTCCAGCTCTATTTGATTACTACATATATTATAGATTATAATCTGTAAGGTTGTAGATATTTCTGTATTTTTCTATTTCATACAATTCTCTCACATCAGTTCTCTGAGTGTGTTAAAAGGGGGTTTAGTAAGCCGCGAAAAGCGTGTAAGGAATACTTATAAACTTATGCTTGTGTGATTATAAATCCTTGCATATAAGAATAAATATTTTATAGAGCTGTGGTTTCGTTTGGTTCGCTTTCATCAGAAAGAAAATGCGATTTTCGACGAAACGAACAACCAAGAAATAAACGTACATCGAGCAAGGGGAATGTAAATACACAATATACCTACCAACTTTTGTGAGTTTATGGTGGTAGTAGAGTAGCAAGGCAATAGTAGCTTTTGTTGGTTCGTAGTATTATATCATCAACATCATCATCGTCAACTCCTGCTCAAACCACACAGTCAACTGCTGCTTGAGCAGCTTTTGCTATGGGTCCTAGTAAAAAAACTCACGCTACTTATCAAGCCAGAGAGCCAGACCCACAAGTAAATAGCTGTGTACAAAAATATAGTAAAAGTGGCTCCAACAGAACGAACGAACAACCGATACGCTGAGAAAGGGGGTGGTGTGTGAGGAGGTGGGCAAGTTCATTCATGACACATAGGTTCTGGTTTCTGGGTTCTTTTCCATTATTGCCCTCGCTCGCTGTAGTAAAGTTTCTTTTGCTCTATCCAACAACTGCTGCTGCTGCTACTCTACTTATACTTAGGTACATACAGTCAGTCAGTAAATGTGTGTCCATATCCATGATGTAGTCAAATTGTGTGTATGTGTGAGAAGACCTTTCTATGAACATTATATTTCTCTCTGCCAGATATCCTTCAGGATTTTTTAACCCATTCATGCTAGATACATTCATTTGAGTAAAGTTAGATAGGTTGGTTGGCGAGCTGGAATAGTCAGTACGAATACACACACGGAATTTGGAATAGAGTGGAATGAGTAATAATAACAATAATGAACCGGAGAAGAGAGGACGGCAGAAAGGGTGTTATGGTCGTAGTAACAATGAACACACGTACATCGAAGTGAACGAAACAAAAAAGAGGCAAAAAGGACAAGTTACAGTAAAATTTATAGATTTGATTCTTGCGTCGTCTCTAGACTCTAGACATGCATACTTCAATAGGTAGCAGACGCATTATATAGTAGATGCTTATGGATGATTGACTGATAATTTCTAGCATACAAACAAAATTATATGGTTTGCTTTCTGGAAATCTTTGCATTTTGTATACAAAATATATGTTTACTCTTTCAGTATAACAATAGATACAACTACGTAAAATAGTAATGGCGATTATTAGTTACGTTACGTGAAACAGGTTAAAATGAATGCTGGTACTGAATTATCAGAATAAAAAATAAAATTTAAGTTTTCACACAAGAATTTCCCATTTTACGTTGGATGTGATATGGAATTGAAATTAAAAGTGTGTATTCATGTGTTGATGAAGACATGGTGCAAGTTCGGGTTTACGCGTAAAAGAGGAATGGAATACTTCAAGGTTTAGAATGGACAAAGCACACTTTTTGGCTGCTTGACTACCTGCTATCAACTAAGCAGCATGCATTTTATTCACATTTTTTTCTCGGAAGAGTAAGAGCAGCCCATTTATACCAGGACATGCAATATAGAAACGGCTTGTGTTTGTATTTGCATACCTATAGAACTTAGACGAGTCTGACTACTTGGTATCACGATTGGTTTCTCAAATAAAAAAGCAGCAAAAACGAGAAGACGTAGTTCGGTACTTGTCGCCGACCGCTTCGTGGGATCCTATACTTTTGCAGATTAAGTGCAGCACTACAACTTCTAGGGATGTTGGTATAATAAAAACTCGTATAAAACTCTGTGCGGTATTTACATTTATTAATGATAATGTGATCTGCAATAATGGTTGAGTTTGGTTATATTACAGCCTTATGATGCATTTTAATAATGTCGTTTACAAGCATAAATATTGATTTCCAAAAGTGTAGCAGGTAAGCTCGAAGAAGGGATTCGTTAAATTTTCTCCTAACTTAAATGTAAAAGTAGCATGATCAACCATATCGGTTGCCTTTCCTAAAGGTGTACAAGACGACCCTTTCATTAAATGGTGAGTGATGTAATATAATTAGTCGGTAGAAGGAAACTTCATTAACGTATAAAATATGAGGGAAGTTATCATCGCTGTCTGGTGATTTTGGAAAGAACATAAAACACCAAAAATCGACTATAATAATGATATGAATCAAGCGTACCCGTTGACTTGAACGTAAGTTGCTGGCTTGTGCATACAAATGTGAAAAGATAACACTTACATTTTCGACTCCCAATTCCAATTAAAATCGGGTTTAATTGGCAAGTAATAACGTTTTCTTATATCAACCTAATAACTACCAAATAAAAATTCTGCTCATTATCTTTACCAACTGGAGGCATACAGAAATATTATACAACATAGCTAGCGCGTTTATTCTATATGGAATTTAATTTAATTCAGCTTTGCCACGGGACATTATAAAAGCAAAAAAGTACATTAAAAGACTCCAATCAATCATACAAGTGAGGATAAAGTTACTAAACTAGACCTGTGCTGCATACATGATCATATTATCATCAGCCATACAAGAAGAGGTATATTTACCTCTCTCGTCCTCTATGCCATACCTCGCATACTAGACAATAAATCCAGAAGAGGTACATCCATAATAACGTGATACAAAAACAACAACACTAGATTATTATATGTACCTATGTACTTAGGTATATAGAATGTATAATATACTTGTATCATGCATAACTACATTATACAAACAATATCTATATAGAATTAAATATATGAGTACATACATGTGGCTCTTCATAGTGGTATGTACATTACAATAGCGCATCCATTATAATAATATCATTCAACCAAGCATAATCATCATCATCGTTCTCGTATCGTAAGAAAATAGTAAATGTACCTTTTTTCTTCTTACTACGAATACGAAACCCAAATCTACTTCTCCGCTTGGTTCTCTCTCTCTCTCCCTTTTTATATTATGGAACCATGGAAGACGACGATGGTGATATCATGATCGTGTGTACTGAAATGAGTAAATATATCCAATCTATATTATGTACGTGGATAGATAGACACATACAGAAAATTTTACGATGATGATGATGATCACTCTTCTTGCTTACTACTACTATTTACTATAGATCTTTTCTTATTCTGTGAACTGACTGACTGATTCTGCGAGTTTGTTGTACCAAGTATGAAGGTAACCGTGTACAAAATTTTGTGTATATATAGAGAGATGTGATGGTGGTATTTGTAAAAACGTAACACTTTATGAGTGTATTGTGTGTATGCGTCCTTCTCCTCTTCTCTACTTTAACTTTGCTGCTTGTTGTTACTACTGCACACAATATAAAACTTCTTTCTCTTTTTCTTCTCTCTTATTTCTTATGATTAGCAGAGAGCTCGTGTGTGTACTTCGTCTCTCTCTCTCTCTCTCTGTCACGACAAGCTTGTACCCTTGTTTATAGCAAGTTTGTAAAAAGGTATTGTATCATAGATTTCGGTTGTGTTGTTGTGTGCGCGTCTCTCTATCTATCTTTCTCGCCTGCTTCTCTACATCTACTCACACCAAAACCGTATTACAACGACGGATACCTATGTATCCTTGTGCATGACTCTGTTTTTGGTACATTGTATAATACAAATAATATAATGCAATATAATATGTAAAAATCCTGTGCTCAGCTCACACAGCAGCAAAAAGGAACAAGAACGGGTTAGCTGAGAAGAGAGTTGTGTGTGTTTCCTATATGAGCATTGAATGTTACACAGAAAGATATTCTGATGTATTTTGTATGTAGTGCGGGCTAAAAATCCCTGATATAATAGTGAGTGAGTTACTGCTCTACTCTACTATATAAACTCCATTCTCCGCTACTACTTTCCTTCTGCTGCTGCTATTTACCATCATCATCATTTCATTCTCCATACCATTCTCTATAATATCAATATGAGTATGTTGTGTTGGTTTGGTCCTGCATGGTGATGATGATCATGATGAATATGATGATCATACTACTTTGCTTACCTTTACGTACTTATTGCTACTTCTCACTGTTGAGTTGATACATAACATCAGTGGAGAGCACAGAGTTCGGAGATACTGAAGAAAAGGAGAAAAAAAGAGATACAAGAATTTTTTGGTGTCTGTTGCGTGTGGTGGTGCAGTGTGTGTGTGTGTGAGGAAGAAGAGAACACAGATCATCCTCTCGTAAAACAAAAACAATACACAAAGTTCGAAAGACACAGGAATTTTTTTCATTGTTGTCATCATCCTGTTCAGTTTTTCCTCAGGTTAGTTAACCCTTTCTTTTTACCTTATATCTCTGTACGATATTATATTCACTTATTCTTCTTCGCATTGCTAATGACCAATTTTATTAGGCAGTTAAAAGAACAAGTAGCAACAGCATATATGTATGTATATGTTTGCATATAAGTATATGTGTGTGAGAGTGAGTGTTAGTAAATGTCGGCTTCTTCATTAGCAGGTTTACTATTTGTAGTATTATTGATTTTCTCTATATTTGGTATTACCATCGTTGAGGCATTAAGTGAGCCAAGCATAATTATCTGGAATAATGTTATGACATTGTGATAGTTGTTTAGTAATTATTCAAACATTCTCCATCACGGAAATCGTTAGTAAATAGGAATTACAATAGAATATGAGTTTAGTTCTCATATCATGGAATTTGTGACACAACAATTAAGTTACCAAACACTATCTCAGGTTTGGCCAATGATCGGTTTTTTTTCGATTTTCTCACAGTGAGTTGTGGTTTTGCATACGTATTTTATAACAACATCAATAATTTGATTCAAATCTTAGCTCGTTCAAATCTATATGCTACTTGTGTATATATCATAAGATACATGGTTGTCTTGATGTGAAAGAGATAACTATTATGTTCAAATACGGCAGTGGTAGCGAGCAATAAAATAAACAGGATGAAATTTATTGATCTTATAATATCTGGGTATAATATCCATCTCTTCTTAATTGGGTGGTGTGTTGACGTATATTGAGGAATTGAAAGTGATTTTGGTTGAAAAACACCATTGTCTTAAGTTTATGCTATGTAGGATTATTATGATCATGAACGAGCATTGTATTCATTCATTGTGTAATGTGGCCTAGCGTAACTGTTCACTCAGGTAAAATGAATTTCACGTTTCATTCAAATAAGGATTTATTATTTTGACTGTGGGCAAGTAATTGATTTTTTACTACCTTTGTTATGATTAATTTGACAATGAACGTTAGCAAAACTCACGAGACAGAGGTTTACTATGGACTCAATAACTTTTTGTTTGTTTTGTCGTGTAGTGCAAAACGCTATTTTTATCTTTATCATTGTCCATTTATATTTAACTATGAAACAAGTTACATATACATATCATCTTGAACGTTATAAAATGTACACTAGCTATAGTTGTTACTGTTAGGAATTAGGAATATTGTCAAAATGGAAAGTCATTGGGTTCACTGCACATAATTTATTTTTGCATGAATTTGGTCAGGGAAAATGTGCATAGAACTGAAAACAGAAAAATTCCAGTTTTGTAGGTACCCAAAATGCATAAGTAGAAGATTCTCTGTTAAAATGATAATTCTCATCCTCCTAACATTTTACGGAAATATGGAAAACAGTTTTTTGTCCACGTAGTTTTCGCTAGTGACAGTCAAGTCAATTTCACAGCAAAACAACTGGATTAATGTCATTCAAAAATCTTGTCCATGTTATCGAAAAAAAACGTTTATTTGATGAATTTGGTCAAGAAACCTCAATGTTCCAATGATTTTTTTGTGTGGTGCGTGCATAAACTATGAATTAAGCTTGTGTTCTCATTGGGCAAAGATGATAATGATGAACATTCATTCAACATCAGAGCAAACATTTGATTTCGTATTGCATTTTAAAAGAACAGATTACATATAACTGTTGGAATATATTATAATGTAGGTATATAGGTAACTTTATAAATATTCATCGATAAATACACTAAATATAAAATGAAGACCCTGTTGATAATATTAATATTTAAACATGCATAACGTATTATATTAGCATCAGACTGAGTGGTGATGTTGATTGGAATGAATGGCATAGTATAGAGCTAGAGGATGGAACGTGCAAGGACTTAGGTAACTTACCTACTTTAAATCTATAGCAGCTCTATATAGTAACACAGTACCCGTATATGTGTACTGCAGTTGAGTATTTACAAACATCGAACAAAGCTATAGTAGTAGTACATGTTAATTTTTGTCTCTTTTGCCTGGCTGGATTCTTATATAAGCGAAGTATAGTAAGAAATTGGAAATGAGTAGAGAGCTTTTTTAATCAGGTCCATGGACGTTATGATGGTGCTTGCATGGAGCACCACAATGTCTATAGATGCATTCATTCACAGTAAAGTACACAAGGAGCGCAAACATAACTCACACTTTTATGATTATCAAAAGTGCAAAAAGAAATAAAATATATATACTACAGTTACATGTGTATATTATATGGCTTTGGTTATTACGATCACGATAGATAAAAAACTATATAGGTATGTATTAAATATTATGTTATGTGCATAAAATTTATTCCGATGATGAGTAGCTCCTCGTTTCTGGTATGATATCACATACCTACACTGCAACAATAAGTAAAAGTAATAATGATAATAATAATAATGAGCATAAATAAAAAAAGTGGTATCATGTTCCTTTTACAAGAGAACAATCAGCATTCTACATGACATATACAAAACACAATCACTTTACTTTTGTACAAGTACAAATTTACAAATGTGAGGTGATTGCATGGTGGTAGTATGCACAGTGGAGTCGTTGTAGTCTATTTTATTAGAATACGTAACATAAAACACAACAATTATTACTACCACACCATAAATTAATGTCCTTTATATTATAGATGCTAATGTTATATCTTGCCCTTGTGAAAAGAGGAATGAAAGACATCTCATCTTTTAGTCGAGTCAAAGATTAATAATAATAATAGTAATAGATCTTGAAAACAACACAGCTCATAGCTTTTCACGAGAACTCATCATCATCATCGTCGTCGTAGCGTTCTCCTCAGAGTAGTAGAGTCAAAAGGCACACATATTTTCAAGTAGGTAACAAAAGATATTACATTTTGGTGTTCATTTTAAAGGTATTTATACACACGCTGCTGCTGCTGCTGTTGTGCTGTTGTGATACAGTTGAGGAGATGATATAACAACATATGGAACCTAAAAGGAAATCAAATACAATGTATAGAGGAGTAGCGTAGTAAAATATTCTTATATAGCTAGTTACTACATGCGTGCCAGCATTCTACAATAAAAAACCTCTAAATATATAGATACACAAGCAGTGCATCTTCTACCTATACACATGTATTGCATACCTATATATCTCTCATTCTTATTCTCTGATGTTCTCTATTCTGCTGGTAGATATATAGAAGATACAACAAAGCAACAATATAGCATGTCATCTTCATCATCAATATTATGTTATCCATGTTATGACGGTGGAAGGAGAAGAGTCTCGTAGTAGAGGCGTAGTAGTAGTAAGTAGGTACATAAGAGAAAAAAAGCAAGCAAGCAAGCCAGCAACAGACTAAAAAGTGAGGATGGATGATATTGGCAGCTAACAAGAAAGTGGTATCAGAGTAAAAGAGGTAAAATGCAATGGAAATTAGAAATGAGTTTGTATGATGAAGTAGGTATATGTATCCTGATATGATGAAGATCATCATCATCGTAGTAGTAGAACAGGCAAAGACAGAAAGCTTTAAAGCAGAAGCCGCCTGACGACGAAGACGTCGTCATCATCATCGTATTTAGTAAGTAAAGTGGTAGTTGTTGTTTTGTTGTGCAGTCGTCTCCTCATCTCATCGTCGTTGTAGTAGAAAAGTTGTAGTAATAATATTGAAGTGAGTACGACATAAAACACTACAAAATATGCATTATTATTACACTTTATGCTTGTATACATCAGAATCCGTGTCTTCTCAGACTGACTAACTGAATAGTAGTTGTGCAGCAGCGTTGAGAAGACAGAGCCGAGGGTTTTTTGTGTGTGAAGATGAAATGATCGTAGTGCGAGAGAGTGCATAATATTATGTATGAGTTATGGTTACCTTTACAAAGGTGTGTACTGGGATGGTAGTAAGCACATTTGGATGCAAAAGATATCAGCAAAACGATAACATTTTGTGTATGGGAATGTGAATCCCAGGTACACAAAAAAATGACTCTTCAGTGCAATCCAGTCAAAAGCCAAAACATGAAGTTACACAAAAGGCATACAAACTCAACGTAACTCGACACATTATCGAATTCTTACGTAAAACAACATCTTACCTCCCCATTAACCCCTCTTTACCATGCTGGATAGTAGGTAGTTTTCTTGGTGGTAGGTACCATTCTTACAAACTTGAAATGATGATGGTCAGACTGGAGATTTTCTTGAGAATCTATGCATGCAAATAGGCAGTTGTGTCTGTACCAAAGAAAAACTTCGTGAACAAGATGCTTATGAATAATATTTAATGAGCATTTCTTTCTATGATATGATAACAAGCAATATCAATGTTCTCGTTCTCAACATGACTAGCATATTCCTTAGTTTTTGAGAAAGTGAATATAATATAAAGCACTCAGTCATACTACACATTGGCATTGTTTAAGCTGCATAAAAAATGGTAGATGAAAGGATGGATGAATTGGGCAAATCATTGTATCATGATGTCCATCCTTTAATCCTTGAAACCATTACCACTCTGTACAAATGAAACTGAACGCTTATAGTCAGACTGGAATTCCATTGCAATAGCTTGGGATTAGCTGGTTACTGCCGTCTTAAAAAGGTTTATTCTAAAATCACGGATACTACCAATCGTATTTTCCCGTATTTGTAAGATTACATGTTACATTACTTAGGCCCGTGCAGTTTGAAACAGGTCTGAAATTTGTACAATGGTTTGCTAACATGCGTGATGTATATCATAATTCACGAATCGATAAATTTAAAATTTGATTTATTATTCACGTCAGTAATTTAATCACTTCTGATCAGAAAATCGTTCTGATGTTATGAATGGGTTGTTTAGTCGGAGATGCCAGAGTTTACGACTTTCAAAGAAACCGTCCACCAACAATGTTTAAACTGTATTGGAAGTCTAATGGAATTGAAGGCAGATGATGACTTTTGAAAGTGAAAATACCTTTTTTCTTAAACACACATTTCCAGAGTATGTAACATTCCTTATAGGTATACTATACATTTGGTTATGTGTGCAAGAATCATGTAAGCATGTAGAATATTTTTGTTCGGAAATTTGCTACTATGACGGCTGCTATTGCATCGCTACATCGATGTTTTTGTTGATGATAGTAGGAAGGAAGCACTCAAAGTGAAAAAGCTGGTAGATTACCAGTAGTAAATGGTTATGTCCTTATGTCGACGTAGTAAATAAGTTGTAAATAGTACAGGGGAAAATGGGATTGGAATTTGGGGGCACAAATCAGAACATTTCCTTTCTACTACGATGTTATTATATTAAATGTACAGATTCATACAGATTTCAGCTACTCTTTCAGCTTGTAAAAAGCAGGTAGAAACATACATAAAAAATACGTTCAAAATTCTGAATGTTTATTGCTATATTACACTACTACCGCTACTACTGTCGGTCGTATAGAGAGATTTTTAACTCGCTTGTCACAGGAGCAGCGGCAGCACCAGCAAGTAACCAAGTCACATTCATACGATTGCTGCTCGCTTGCACGGAACTATACAATATAATCCGCCACCATCATACCATACCACCACCACAACAGCTAACAACAAGAATCTCTTTAGAAGCAAAGTTTAAGGAAAAATGGTATTATAGGTATATATAGAAAAAAAAGTACATGCATAATAATATGGTACGCGGTTTGTTGGTAAGCAAGTAGTAGTAAGCCTAACTGCACGACTTTTCCCTTGAGCCAAAATACTTGGATTTTTACTATATACCCAGTCAGTATCCACTTGTATTATACGACGCGACGTAATGGACTGAGGACGACGAGGAGAAGAGAGAGAGAGGAAGAAGTTGAATGTTGGAATGAATGTATTTATTCCCAGGGGGATTTTTTTCGTTCATTCCGAAGTTCAAGACTTGAAATTCTCAATGGTATTATATGAGGCGACGTAAGTAAATATGTAAGTCATAAGTAAGAATGTACCCACTAGGTTTCATATAAAACTGTAGTACACTGTTAACGAAACGAAAAGCAGTGTATAGGGGTGTTGTTGGTGGGATTGTGGTGCTTCCATATAGCATGTCCGTCAGTGATATGAATATATATGTGTAAAGGAGGTTTTATTGTATGCCACTGCACGCAAACTAGTTATATTATGGATGATGCATTTATACTTGGAGGATTTTCTTTTTCTCTACTTATGTGAAATGGTAATTGAGTTAGGGTAAGTAAGTAGGGACTAAGCAGAAAAGTGAATCGAATTTATTTATCGATCTGGTTCTGGTTTAGTGATTTGGTATATCAGTTTAGCTCACTTAGAAAGTAAATGAATGAACCCGAGAGAATAAGAGGACAATTAGAATTAACAGTGAAGTGGTAAGTAGACAAACAAAAAAGGGGACGAAAGAAATGAATATTGTGTCACTGTGGTGTATATGACATGACATAATTTATGCTGACACTAGAGTAGTATTAAGTAATGGAGAGGAATATAAAATGCAATGATATTAAATTAAAGTGAGTTCATAAATGAAATGAAAGAAGAAGAAAAAACTCATATTATAATGAAATGGATTAAAAGTGTCAGGTATGCAATGAGACTTGTATGGTTTTTATGCAAATCTTGCAATGCAGTACAATGTACCAGCCAACGGAACACGCACTAAATTATGTACTATACGCAGACGGTTTAAAACTTAAGGGAATTCTCCTGTATATTCAAAACACAGTATCCCAAAAGTTCAAAGGTTAAGTCAAGGAGTAACAAAGGATATTTTGGACGGAAAAAGTGACCTTTATTTATAATGTTTCTAAATATTGTGTCGATCGGTCACTCTCGCTAAGCCAGATCTGAAAATCTTATCTGAATTTGCGTAGGGGTATTACATAAAATACATGTGATTTAGATAATGGAGAAATGGCAACGATAAGACAATTTCTTTGCAAAGTGTAAATTCAGTGACTCTGGTTTCACTGGTATGTATTTCTAGATTTTTTGGAAGAGGAACAAAGAAAGAGAAATAAAAGTATGTTGAAAGATGGATTGAAAACGCATCGCATAGCTCAGAGGATTAAAGTAAAATATTATGGTGTGGTACAGGGTAGACGAGTGCAGAGACAGGGAGAAAGAATTTTTGTGGATGTTGCCTATTACTAGCGTCAGCATATTTCACTTTTTCCATGTAGGAATGTATGTACCATACATGTATGCAAAATACTCAAGAGACGTATTATAAGCTTCCAAATAACTGTGTAGCGTGTAGAGACTGTTTAGATTGTCATTGTACTTACTTGGAGCAGAATAGTTTGTTTTCCTTCTTTACTTTGTTATGAAGTGTCAGAGCAGAGTCAGCAAATCAGCAGTAGTACATCCAGCCATAAAGTCTACTGGAAGATCCACGCGTGCATTAAATTAAGAGCAAGTGATAAAACCCGGTGTTGAGTTTTAAATATGCACATTTATTTTACGACTCTTGTCAAATATGCATGTATGAACATTAACTGTCTGAGGCTCACTAACGTATGATTTCAGTTTAAATGTGCTAATGAAAGAAAAAATGTTCATTTTGATTTTAGATTGTCCATAAAAAACTATCCCGAGAGAGAACTTTTTTGGGCTACAACGGACGTGCTAATGGTGTCATGTTTCGTCTTTGGTACTCCAAAGTCTCGACAGCTTTCAAATAATTGTGTTTTCAGTTGATTCATCGACACAACGAAATACAATACAGCGACATCCATTTGGCCGTAATGTATAATTTGTAAAACAAGATTTGAAATCCATAGATAAATGACTACACGTTTAGAAGTGCTAATAAATGACTTGTGCGTTCCTCATATAATATAAAAAGTAATACTGAAAAAAAATATATATTAGATTAGCTTTTATTGTATATGTATATATGAACTCATCATGGACAAGTACATGAGTTTGTATGAAATCAGAAAAAAATAGTTTCTTGTGTATGTGGACAATGAGAAACAATACTACTATTGTGCTAAAAATGACAAATGACCTTTGACTCTGAAAAAAAGAAAATGATTGGTGTGGCTATTTGGTGATGATGAGCAACTGATGATGTGAATTTTCCCCCTAATGGCTAATGAAGAAGCTCTGCGGTGGGCTTTAAAACATGTTAAGTTTAATGCGCTCCATCGTCATCATCCGCAGCAGTGAACATTACTTACCAAAACCGCAGGTCGAGGTCTTGTAAAAAGTCATCATTTTCCCAGCAAGTGCATCGCATTAGCACCAGCTGCCGCTTCATCATAATCATCATCATCGTTCACTTCCATTGTATGTATATTTATGCGTGTAAGACGGAGTAAAGTTATAATCATCAACTTCTCCTATATTCCCATTTACTCGCAGCAAGCCCAGCATTATATTCGTGGAAGGAAGTGAGAAAAACTTGAAGGATGATTTCTTTCTACTTAACATTCTTTTTCGCCTATCGTCAATTATTACAAACGAAATTGTGACTTATTGCACAGACCTCAGCAACAGCAGCACAACAGTCATCGTGTTACTTTTCAACAAAAGTTGAAAAAGTTTTTATGTACTCATTATGCAACACGGATTCTTTGGACTATTTTAATAGCATCATTGTTGTATAAGGATCCACTACCTTTCATTATAATCAAATACATAGTAAAAATGACGATAAGTTATTATTGTTAGTGCTTTTTGTAAAAAAAATGCTTAAAACTATGATTGAACTTCTGTGACCACACAACACTCTGCGTTTTAAAAACCTACCTACATAGGATACATATGTATTATTGTAAAAATGCACAATGGAAGATGATAATTCTATGCTGACAACAAACAATACTTCTCCTTCTTGTACGATGTGGATGCTCCTTCAGAAGATTCCTTTGAGTTCGAAGGGTAAGAAGAAATAATCATTTTAAAGATGTTTTTTTCTCTATCTCTAAATTTTAATGCTCATCTCGCTCATTTCTTCCTGGGGCGTAGTACTTTATTGCTAACTTACACACAAGCATATTATAAGAAGAAGAATCATGCACCGATTGCGTTCGTGTGTGCATTTGTGTGTTCGACCAATTCTTCCTTATACACAATCTTGGTCTTGGTCTATACTTGAAATCATGTTGTATAGTAGTTACCTATATGACGTTGACATAAATAACGCAGATATGATGATGATGTTGATAATGATGATCTGTATATCATAAGAATAATAAGAATGCGCATTAGTTACCTTTTTTCTGTAGGAATGAAATTCTCCTTTCGGAAAAGCGCACACAAGCTTATTATCGTCTATATATCCAACTCACATTACACATTGTTCTTTTCATTTGAATAGTTGTGCAGAGGAGCGACGCACGCATAATATTAATATAGCTTTGTACTCACCTCACTGGCAACTTTTCGCCTCCTGTGTAAAACGCCAAGCCAGTGAACATTAAAATCCATCAAAGAGCTGTTGTTGCACCAAAGAAATAAAAGAATGTAGACAAGCACTATAAAAGGTAAAGTACAAAACGAAAACAGCAAAACTAGTATACAAAAAAGTAGTAAAACAAAACCTAGCCTCATCTCATCATTTTGCCATACCACATCTTCCTCATTGCTTACACAAATTTTTTTAAAAAGGAAAGATCGAAGGAAGCTTGCCTTAAAAAATTGGACTTTTCATGTTACTATTATGTAACTTAACGCACACATACTACCTG
Organism: Coecobrya sp. COE2; assembly: GCA_027743765.1. NCBI lineage: Eukaryota > Metazoa > Arthropoda > Collembola > Entomobryomorpha > Entomobryidae > Coecobrya > Coecobrya sp. COE2. The sequence goes on from JAHZMV010007005.1 coordinate 17,969, forward strand.
TGTTGTTATGTATATGAACTCTTTCAACTTTACCCGTTCGTGCGGTAAATCGTGCATTTTGTAAATGTACAAGAGAGAAAGCAAATTGCTGATGATATCATTCCGTCAGATCTCTTGGAAGAAGAAGTTACATGCTATATTATGCATCTATGAAAAAAAATTCTGTCTTACACAAGTCAGTTTGAAATAAAATATAATGTAGAAGATGAATAATTTTACGTAAAACTCCTCACAGTTTCCTTATACCTACCTATTTAAGTTGAGATTTAGTCATGCAAAGATTTTTAGGTACCTTGATCCATACTATAATATTATCTATTTCAAAGAGAGACGTGAATATGCAATTTTTCATAACCGTGAAGACTGTTTAGAAGCAATTTTTGCCCTTGATTTTTTTTGTCGGAGCATTCGCATAAAGGATACATACAGACAGACGCTTAGTCTATCAAAAAATCCTTCCTCCGTGCTGGCCAAACTTTAGATTTCAAAAAACACAATTTTTGCTTCTTTTTGGCTTGGTCTGCTTCTAATAATAATCACCGAAATTATTTTTACAACCTAACGTTTCACAAAATTTACTCATATTCATATTATTTTTCATGCTACTCATTCCACTTACAACTGTGATATTATTGAAGAAACAAACTTGATAATTTACTGAATACTCTATGAATCTGGGAGTAGGAGAAATATGGTTTTAGTAGTAATAAACCAATTTCGTGTGGAAGTTAGCACAACCAAGCAGCAGGAGAGTATATAATATGTAATCACCACGAATAAATAAATAAAATGCCTACAGAAGGAAAAAGAGGAGGGAGTCTAATATAATATTATTATTGTGAAAATATAGAATAAAACATACCTATGTATACACGAGCGACTAATTTCATCTTCTATTTTACTTTAGAGATTCCACGAGAATAAAAACTTTTAAGAGATTTGTATCTAACATTGCATAAAATCGTATGCATACATTAAATCGGTTTTGTTGGATTTACTTTCTTTGTTTTTATCGGTATAATTTAATACCACTGGTTCGGCAAAATTACAAAAAGATAGAAATAATATAATATGATTTTACCATAAGTAAAATACAGCTAATGCAATAATAATAATAAAACACGAAGCATAACTTGTAAAGCACATTAGTATTATTAGTATGTGTGCCGATGGGTGGTGGCGGTGGTTGATAGATGTTCCGTGGAGCTCTGCCTCTATAATATGAAGTTAGTGGAGGATATATAGGGGCAGATGATAATGGTATTTCAAAGAGAAAAATGATTATGATATGATAATGTGGCTTCATACATGAAAAAAGTCTTGATTTTTAATGCTCAATTCTAAAAAATGAAATATGGGATGGAAGGAGGATGTGAGCTATTATTTCTTTAAAACAAAGAACAGTCGTCATCTCGTCGTTCATGTACATAATATATAAAGTTAGTATATCCGGAGGCATGAAAGGTATTCCATTCCCATTAATAACAAAATGCAAAATAATACAATGATGGTAGTAGTCGTACAGTAGTTTAGTAGTTGCTGGACAATACTATTTGGTGGGGGGAATTTTTAGAAAATAAAAGTGTTAACGCAATGGTAATAACATCAAAATAATAGTAAAAAATGAAACTCTGTTACACTTACAGATTTGACATGTATGTAGTAAATTGTGGGGTTGAATGCCAGCAGAGTGCTGTACCTAAGGAAGTCTAGTAAAATAGTAAAATGTAGCCATAAAAATGCGAACTATCAACCCATTTTTTGTTCTATTCTATCGTCACTGCCCTGTGAAATGTATAATGGCTAGCGGACTGGTTCTATTGTTCTAGCCATACATATGCATGTGTACTACAACGGAATGTACAAACAAACTGGGGATATAGAAGTTCATAATATGTAGTGGGAATCTATGATGTAGAAAGTAATGAAGCCAGTGTACTAGTTGGAGAATATTTACTGTGTGTAAAAATTAAAAAGGTGACCATTTGTGTATACTCTGCGTAGGCGGTGTGCACTGTGTACACACGTCGGGTGCGATGTCATGATTAAAGGAAGGTGTAGCTTGTTCGGGTGACCATTCATGCATCCGGACATTTTCAGCTTTGTATTTACAAAAGTAAACGGAGAGTCAAGTTTACAAAAAAATACCAAATAATATGCCAGCTCTATTTGCGCATGTACCTAAGTGTGTTTCAGAATTCTAAAAAACTAGTATCCAACAAACGATTTTCATTTTCCAGAAGATAAACTTCTGTATGGGTTGTAGGTATTTGTGATTTTTATGATGATGATGAATATGCATTACCCATAGTCATTGTTCATTATTACTGTTGCAATACGACCACTCATTCTGATTATAATGCTTCTGTTCATTTTTGTCTTCGGCGTTACCAGAAAAATGAATAGAGTATTTTAGATATGGTAATATACAACACATATGGCATCATCGTCGCAAGAAAAATAGATGGATTGGATGGATGGTTAGAAGCTTCGTTTTCAACTTGGTTTGTAACCTACAACTTTAAAGGAAAGCTTGATGAGTGAATAGCTGACAAGTGACCAGTGAATGAGGTAGCAACAGAGCACAATGGGTGCATGGTTCTATAAAAAGTACCAGTTTATTTTTTAAATTATTTTTTACTCGTGTGCTCACATGGATAATGCAAATAAATGAGACTGTCATTAGCATCAAGTATTACATATTGTAGTGAACTGCTATAAAATCAACCGAGCAAACAAAGTTGTCTGTTAATTTCTGGAATCATTCTTCACCTATTTTACAATGTGAATTGGTTGGTATGATGTAAATGGTAAATGGATTGCATATCAAGTAGCTCTCATAGGAAAAGGTTGGCTGAGCCGGTGGTAAAAAACTGTGAATGCGGAGGAGTAAGTAGGGAAAATTGTGTGGGTGAAGGAAGGGTTATAAAATGATATGCGTTGTGAAGTCATAAAATGAAATATTCAAACACTTTTTTTCTGGTAAGTCAGCTAACTGACTAAAAAGTCCCACTTCCGCTGGAACCACTTTTTTCTTTCATTTTGTAGTAATTTTTTTCACTCACGTATTCAATTGCTGTCAGAAAATAAGACACTTATAATATACCATGTCCAATATGTATGTATACCGAAGTATGGTATTACCTGTAAGCCCATTTCCCAGTATAAAACCTACAAAGGCGAGTTCAATGTGAAGGATTCTATGTGAGGTTGACTTGATTTCATTTTTTCGGTGGTTTTTGCCTACTGGTCACTTTTTAATATCAAGTTTATTTTCTACTGATAGAAAGGAAATTGCCAATGTTCTGTGAATTTCGTTATTTTTTCACTCAACTTCTACCAAGTGTATTTTACGTTGAAAAATCATTTTATTTGAGTTTTCTTGTTAGTTACGCTCCTAAACTAGCAATTATTTTGTGCCCTAATGAGATCTCACACAGTTTTCATGATTGTTGATAAGTATACCCTGCGTATATACACATCATTTGCAATATGGAAAGCTTAAATGAGTTGTAAAATTAACGCTCGAACTGAAATTGAACTGATTTTTACAGGACATCAAAGAACAAACCTAGAATGGTTTTTTGTCTTATTATTTATTCGTAACTTTTTGTAAGTATTAATCAAGTGTAGTTTGATGCTTTAAACAACTCAAGTTTCGTACAATTGCTGTTCAATCCAAGTAAACTAATTTTTAATTACCTTAGAGCATACACTTTTTTTGAAATGTATTATTGTCTCGTCTGAACTCTTGCTAACATACTATTATATCATCCCAATTAAATTTTTGCTTATATACGAACACGCTTCAGGGATAATTAAATGAAATTTCCATCATCCATCCATCTCGTCAGACAATAGCTAATTTTATAACGTAAACGAACATCCAACAACACAAATTCTTGCAAATAATTGCAAAACCAAATTAATCGTTATTATGATTAACTAATTCGAGAAATAATTTCCTTTCTAAAGGAAAACGCTTCATTCCGCTTCCAGTGACAATGACTGCGAAAGCATTCGATTCGCCTTACAACTCACCTTTTATCCCATAATAAAAGTTTATTTTCAACTACACACTATTATAAGTCGTTGGTAAATACACATCTACCTACTTTAGTGGTTTACCTATTACAGTTCATTCATAAACCACAAAAGTATTATTACGAAACGAACATCTTAAATGGAAGTAATGTTGAAAAAAGATAACTTGGATCATCAGCTAATCAAGAATCCCATCACATCTTCGTGTTTTTCTCTTTATTTCATAAATTCAAGAAAGATTCATATTTCAGTAATACCATGTATCTAAATACCAATGAATCATAAAGTCTATGATAAAACTGACTAATAATGTGCATACAATTTACAGGCGATATTATGTAGTCCATGCATAGGATACTGTCATTCAGCAAAGTAGATTGGTTAGTCTTTGCCTTAAAGCAACAGAAAATGTTGCATGCAAAAGCTTTTCACTATATCATATTCACTACATGGTTATCTACATGTCGCCAGTATATGATAATAATGATGACGGACATGTGTAATACTATCTTATCAAAGTTGGGTATGACGATGAAGATGAATGGCCAATACCAACTATTTCCTTAATATATATGTGGCTCATATTAATTTCTACTAAATGTATCCAAATGAACGACGTTTAATTGCTTTTTACCTTCACAGTGTCTTAAAATGTTGTACGACTAAGTAAAGTTGAAAGAAATTCTTGTAGCTACGACATAATTATTGAGAGCCAAGTAATTTCTAGTGATTTCCCACTGATCACTCTGCTGGATATAATAGCACGCTATTTTATGATTCAAGTCAATTCTTTTTAGAAGAAGCACGAAGATGGACCGTGTAATCATATCCCATGAACTTTTAAAATTGTTTGGATTATTGCATGAGTGTTTCATTCTTCAAGCATTGAAAGCAAACATAAAACAGAAACGGGCCGAGGAGGTAACGCTAAAGGTATATACACTGTTTGCCAGTGGATTAGATCAGTCAAAAGAAAACTTTAAAAGACCCGACACAGGCGACACATAAGTGGCTATATAACAAAAATCATAAAACAGCACCATTGATTATTGTAAATTTACTGCTACTGCTTTATTCATAACAGCAATCTTGGCAGTTTAAAGAGGAAGTCGACATGATTTACATGCATACACTTACATATAATGCGCAGTTTGTATAATTTAAATTTAATGGCTTTTGTCAGTTGGCTCGTCTTAAGTAAATCTATCTCATGTTTTAGCCATATTAATTGTTGTAGCAAAGACAGAATTTAGCAAAATATAAAAGCCTGTAGCTGACCAGGTAAATACGTACTAAACTGTACACATGTTATATTATGGCATTCGAAATAAAAACACCGAAATTAGGCATGTGCATATGTAAACATGCATACATGAATAATACACGAATTTTAGCAACATAATAAAACTTCGGCCTGAGTTTTAACAGGTTGATGGTGCGGACGCTGCGCTCTCCGTGATCTTTTCGTTTGTTCTTTTTATGCAACTGATCCCCTGACTCTTTTCTGTGAATTGCACAAAAATAATAATATAATTTCCGCCCGCTGTGATGGTCAGGACTCTTTCAGGATCAAAATACATGACTAGGCTATAATCTCATGAAATTTATGGAAACGGAAAAATGTTTTCAAAGCGTTATGACCCCTACAGTGAGCCAGAGCTCGTGAAGCTTAAGCACTGCAGGAGATGATATCACACTTTAAACTGATACAAATATTTAATGTTCCGTAACGAAAAATCTTAATATTTCACTAAACGTAACCAGTCTTTCCCATCGATTCGATTTGCTTCTAGTCAATTAGATACAAAACGTCTCTTGTACTATAAGAGGGTAAACTGCACATTTGTGTAATCACAGCCATCATTTTGTACCTCGATAAAAGTAACAAACAACAAGATGAAGTACAACCAAAAACTGAAAGCTGGTAATATGTAAAATATGAGCTCACGTAAAAGACATCCAAAATGTAAATCTACACATTCTAACGCATTAGGAAACTACTTAGTCGTGAAGGTCTAAATCATATCATATTATGATGAATTTGGTTCAAATGTTTACCGATGAATCCTTGTTGATTTCTTTTCTTTTTGAACTTTGAGTTGTTGATATTAAATTTGGTATTACCTTGAAAGTCTTTTATGCTTGGCTTCATTGCATTATAGCTTACTCTCTAGTAAAACGTGATAGTGACAGATTATAATACTTGCTGATTGAAATGACTGATGCGCCGGCTCATGGTATATGACTGATGAAGTGATGAAGGCAAAGTATTAACATTAATATTTAAGGAAGATAGCTTGTAATGATAAAAGCTACACGATTTTCGAACGAAAGCTTTATAGGCTCAAAATATTAGTATAGGGTACGTATGTCGATATGTTTATGCAATAAAGCATATCATACGTAGGTAAATTGTGTTTGAGTTGTAGTTCACATTCACTCCTACTAATCGATAATTGTTGGAAACAGTCACGGTGTCCATAATTTAAGTGATTCTTGAAGACGTGTGAAATAGATACTGCGAGTTAGTACATGTTTTCTTGAATTCATTTCTGATTGTAATAAAAATGATGCTTTTAGGTTACATAAGTAGGTATATGGAAAGAAAATACAAAATATTATCACCAAATACAGTTGGTATACATTATAGACAATGAGACAACATTTAACAAAAGAGACGACGTACGTAATATAGAATATTTAGAACCCACCACTAAATTCATCATTGTATGTAATGAAGTGATATGAATGAGTCCACTAGTTTCGCCCTGTAAACTTGTGTGTAATGTCAGTGCAAATGTGGCTGTAGGCTTTAATTTAATTTATCATTGCAATTTTCTCTGCGAGTCTTTATATATGGAAATAATTATATGGTGGAAGGACAGGATTCAAACTTACGATTAGTTAAAAGTAACTTCATGTCTAATAAGAAATCAGTTTTTTCTTATTGTTTCGTTAATATATTCCTTCTACATGCGTGCTCCATACAAACTTCAGAGCAGTGTCCATAATATTATAGTGATGTGATTTAGTGTAGACTCTGTAGACAATTTTTAATGAAGTATTGAGAACACGTTTGATGTGTTACGACGTTAGTATTATTCCCGATTGGAGATGTTTTTTTCTCTTTCTCTTAACAGTAATTTAGGCGGTTTGCGATGAACAACACGCAATATGCAATCCATACATTATTATGATATACAAGATGGATGCGTATAAAAGTTGTGCAATTAACATTGGAATCAGAGAGTACGTGAGCGTAAGATTGAATGCAGTGCTTTTATCTAATCCTGACCAAAGAGTACTACTTACAGTTTTATTTATTGTCGGATGGATAGGATCACGGATCTAACCAACATGGTGCATGTTTGCTGATAATTTATCAATGAAGCAGGTTCGTAGGTAGCAAATTTTAATTCACTAGCAAAAAAAAACTAATTTGACAACTTAGTAGATTCATTATCCTTCTGCAAAAGTCCCAACAATCACAACAATATGCATGCTTTTATTGCTGTAATAATTTCACTCTACTACTGTGGATTGGATAAACTTTATGGTTACTGGTCATTTATCATGAGGATTGAATTACAAGTACATATACCATACAGCAAAATTTTCAAATTTGCAATCAAAGATTGATGAGCCCTTTACACACAAAGTGCAGAATTTTGATAAAAATTTTGCTGTGTGAAATTTAGGGAATGATATCTGCACTAAATAATCAACCATATCGGTAGCGGGTAGCTTTAATAATAATGATTGCGTGTTGTACGTGCGCCGTGGGCTTATCACGTACATTTTACTCCATGCAGTTGTAGTAGTCGTACCGGATCCAAATGAGGTGGGTAAATTGATTTCGGCTATTGTTTCATGCATGCCATAATGCCATACGTACTAACTAGGCAAATTGAGGTTCTGATCGATGATAAATAGATACTGAGTACTGTGCAGTATCACTTAACAGCATTTCGTTCAAATTTCAAAATGCTCGTTTATTGGCATTGAAAACATTTGTACCGCATACCTACTCCAGCTTATAAATATTTTTGTTAGTGTCCTACACGTCTTAATATAATGTTTAATTAATGCAAGAATTGAGTATGACCATGGACGGAGGTGATAGTAATGAGAAAGGGTCTAATGAAAATGTGAATATGTGTAGTTCTCTTAGTCACAGGAATTTTTTAATCGGGTTTTTTACACATGGCATTTATTTCTCCTTGACTTGTCTCCTCCATTTACAAAATTTAAAGAGGCCGGTTTTATGTCTGCAACTATATATAGGTACTGGTTGAGTGACGATAAGGGAGATTTTATTTTGCTGTAGTGTAGTTGAATAAATGTTATGTAATCAAAATATGATATCGGAAGATCTACCGTCTGCAGGAAGGGAGATGCCGGAGTAGAACCCTCAGGTATAACCCATTTCCTCTTACCGTTCATTCAGACATGAAGATTGTAGAGTTTGATTTCGAGTATTTTTCCTACATACTACGTATCTTTTATCTCGTACCACTATATATTTTCTAGTGTACATGATAATATGAAGGGTTAGGGTTTCTAATCGACATAAAAGGGACAAGTAAGTAGGTGTTACTGGTGTAAAATTAGGAATAAAGGAGTCCATTTATGTTGAAATATGACAAGTATACACAATATATAATATGCAGTACAAGGATAAAAATACCACATCTTGCTACTTCCAAACAATTGTTACTAAAAGGTATCATTTTTGCTTTGGGGGAGTGGAGGAAGTCACACACATGTTATGTAGTTGTAATATCGGTGTGTATCCCACTTTTCATGAATTTCATTCAAATGTAAAATTCTACTATAACTGAATAGTTTGTTCAGTCGGTCAACTCAGCTTGTCCATCAAACAAGTAAAGTGGGTACATGTGAAAGCGAATATAAGGAGATCCATACAAGTCCGCTAACTACATCCTTTAAAACATACACACATATATATAAATTATGTCATGAACAAGAGAATGGGACGCAGCCCAAAAATTTCTAAGTTAGTGACACTTTTCCTACTGCTATTCTTACAAGTGTCATTCTCAAGATGTGTCAGAAATGTGCATTGTGAAATAAAGAAAATATTCCTAGTGTTGCTGTTGAGTCGGTGGCAGACCAAGTGTTACCTGTCATTTATTCATAATATTTTCCAGAGCTTTCAATCAATTCACATCAGACCATTTCTTAAATAAAATTGGATATATGTTGTGAAAGGAAAATGTGTCTAATTATAAATAGTTATATAAAAAGTGAGTAAATATTTTCCTAACTGATAATGTCCAGCTCAGATTGACATATGCATGTTACATTCTGTAAGTGTTTACATATAATATTTCTTGTTTATTAATAATTCCCAAATATAAATGACAAACGTGATTTACAATTACTTCGTTCAAGAAAAATATGTGCTAAAATAAATCAATAAAATGTGATTGCGAAATACATTCTCCGCAACAGCGCATCGCATTCAACAAGAAAAAAACGACTGTTAGTTAGCTTTTAGTAATTATGTGCATTATATGTATGTACTTGAGAATAACTTAACTCGGAGACTTTATGCTGTGTACTAAAGTACTAATTGAAACCCATTCATGCGATAAAATTTACATTGAATGAACATAATTTTTTTTTTGCATTTTCTTGTTTTGTGTATGCATTTAAACCCGTCTTGTCGACACATACTTAATTTTTACGTAGGAGAAGCTAATCACTTGTAAATAAATTGTGTGCGATATTGATATTGAGAAATGGTACGAAATGATCGTTGGAGGACATTGTGCATAATACATACATACTACGTAAGTAATACTATGTTCGTTCACAACTTAAAAAAATGCAACGACTACACTCGACTAGTTTACACGTTCGTCCTCTCTCATCACTACAGTACAAAATATCTGAAAATAACAAGCCAGCAAAGTGAATCAAGAATCACTAATTTATGTAGGAAAACCCAAGACCTAGATTACTGAATTGGTGATGATCAGCATAATATATATAGTGATCATGATCATTGAACAGAGAGTCCACGTATTTGACTCTATGTAACATTAGAGATCGTGTACACTATGCATAATATTTTCACTTAAAAACAAAATTTACTCCAACTCTACAAAGTTTTTCCTTATTCTCCCACATGCATACATGTTTACATACGACATGTTGTGTGTAGTATGATCACTGATCATTCATTAGATCCCATCTTGCATCGCCAATCGTCTCCTTCAAAGTGCATTTGATGCGGTTGATTTTATACACACACAAAATCTTGTGCACATCACCAGAACTTTACTTTACATACTTTGGTGAGTAAAAAATGATTTATGATTAAGATCTGATCATCCAATGATTCCATCCCATGATCTTGAAAGGTGCATTATCACCCTTGTAAAACTAAATGCAATTGATCATCTGATTAAGTATGTATTGACGTATGAAGATATACGATGAGATTGCATTATACTTGATATTCATTTCACGTTTAAGGCATTTTTATTAGTACATCATTTGTGCTACTATGTAACTACTTCTGCCAAAATTGTTACTACTACGAGATTCGTAGTACGAGTGCAATATGTAATGGAGTGAATGAGTTGGACGGACCTGTAGGAAGCATATCATCCTCTTCTACACACCATCATCATCACCAGATTAAAATTACAATGCAAATGCTATCATCAAATCTGTACTTTTGCATGCGTTGCTGCTCTGTCTGCCTAGTTTCTGCTACACTCTAGTGAGCGTAGTAAAATCATACTAGAACTACTATAAAGTTGAACGCAGTGATTATACTGCTATTGATATACTATCTGATTGTACAAAATGTTTTTACTGACTCACCAGACGAGACAAAAATTATACCTTTTTATCATTGTACTTCCACAGACGCGACGGTATTCAACCATGCCACGAAACAATAAAAAAAGATAATTTTTGCAGACTAATATTTTGGTGCCCATGTAGAATTTAAATTCAATCCCTTTTTGTAGATTTATTCAAAGGGAATGTTGGTTCCATGATGCATCCACATTTTGGAGGGGTTAATTGGTGGAAAGTTCATTGCAAGGGGAAAATGTCAGAGCCAAATTTAGAACACAGTGTATCTGCAATTGAATATATTAGTATGCTTTAACAGAAATAATCTTTTTGAAGTAATTTGTATTCTTTGTAATAAGACTGCCAATTGCAGTTTAATAGCATTAGCATGGTGGCACAATCAAATCAACATTTACAAGCGCAAGCTTTAGATAAGGACATAAAAAATTAATACATAATATACTGGACTGCTGTTATTCTTTGCTTTGTGACATGAAATTCAATGTTCAAAGCTTGAACAATGGTTCAGTTTACGACAAAAAAAACTTTTATTTCAATTCATTTATCCGACAATGCATACAATAAATCCTTTTTTTATTATTGTGATATGGCCACAAGCCACAAGTAAGTATTAAACAAGTTATACATTTTATGCTTAAATAGTAGGGCTGATCTCGTTTACGAAAAATAGAACTGAAAATATTAACTACTTCTAACTAACCGTATCTTACATTAGTACGCATTATGTACATACATTAAACGCAGTAACTTGAAAATACAGCCAACAACATTGAACACTCTGCAAATACGAATACCCATTTTGCATATACACATATCAAAGAGAATTGTTGTAAAACACCTTACTTAATAATACTTACACGCATCCTGCATACGTAATAATCCTGCTGTCTATAAAGATTATTGGCATTGAGAGATGAGAAAACTCCTACTACCAGTTGAGAATAAAAAAAACAATGCCGACTTAATTGAGTCATTGTTTCAACTAGGTAGGCCTTAAACTTTGCTTTTAATAAGGACACACCACATCACACCATTAGAGTAGGTATATGCAGTGATGTACCCTCCTTTGGTGATGTGTCTCATTTCGTACTTCTTACGAGCGTACGTAGTTTTTACTTGACATGATTCCTCTTCTAATCAAGTTGCATGTGGCTTTTGTATACTCGTTTACTATCCGTAAACAGAGAGATGCATTAAACTAACCCTTCCTCATCATTATAATCACCCTTAAACCTTTTCCTATCATGCTGATCTGTATAATATACAGTACATGCGTTTATGCACATTACACATTTACCTATGTACCTTCTTATGTGAATAACGTCATCATCTTGAAAGGGTATGGTATACATGTGTATCGACATAATTAACAAAGGCTAAAGCGTTTCTTTGAGTTAAATGCTAAGCGCTTTGTTGATATTAGTTGATAAAAAGGTGTTAACTGCTGATAAAGTGTAGACTTGAGAAAGAACTTTATTTGTATTTTTTTAAAAAGTACATAACATTAACATTTTCAATCAATCGTAATATTGTTTTCGTGTGATAAACATAAAATATAGACTCAGGTTATGAGTTCTTCACTATAACTGCACGCAATACAACCATGGTAAAAAGCAAGCAAGTTATTTGAAGGCTTGATTACTACTTGTCTTGCCTCCACTGAATTGATTGTACCGTAAAGGGAAATTGCATTAAGATTTCGATGAGTCATATATTTCATCAAGTGCAGTTTTTAACTTGAAAAATAGGATGAATCATCATTATTACATATATGCATACATGCCTTTGCTCGAATTGCATTGAGAAAAGGTACGCTTTCCGTGTGCAATATGTGAAAAATGACTAAAACTCAGTCATCATCTGCCACTGCCAGGAAATTGTGAGATTATTACTACTGCATGCAGCAGTACTGGTGAAAGTGAAGTGGCAACAATAGAACCGTGACATGGTTTGCTGTGCACTATAGAGGCATGCTTTTTGAAAGCATCTATATACAAATATGTACAGTTTTTATACACTGACAAAAATGAAAGGATTTTCACTAAAAAGGAAATAGTGATTGTAAAGTTGAAGGTAGGTGCTTCTGGTTCCTTTGATCAGTATATTATACACATAATATAAAATTGTAGTTTGCATAGCGGAAGGAAATGATAAGTTTTTGTGCTTTTCATTTCAAAGAAAGCTTGAGCGGACGAAAAGGGAGAACAAGTGATGAGAAGCCAAGCCAAGGAAATCTATAGGGTATCCGCTATGCCAGGATAGTGATAGGAGAGGAGTGTGTAGCATGGCGTTATTAATGTCGACATCGAGCAACAAGGTATAAAGTGAGAAAGTAGTAGTGGTGGTGTCACTCTGGTCTGGTGTGTTGAACTTACCCAAGGGTAGACGGTGACGTTGGGTACGTAATATCCACACTGTCTTAGCCAAAGAAACCAATCCAAACTCCAAAGTCCGGAGACGCTCGGCACAGAGAGTTCTCTGGAAAAAGAGAAAGATGCGATTTGGCATCCGGTTGTACTAACAACTAATGTGGGGTGATTACTGAGTGAAAATAAGAAATTTAAAACGATTTTCTTGTGGCTATGAGAAAAATGTGTTTGTAATATAGTCTGCTGCATTGAAATGAATCCTTGACTCTATTATATGCACCTATTTAATTTCATTATCCAGCAGTGCATTTTTCAATCTTATAGAAAAATGGAAAGAAGATCTTAATTTCATGTATTGCTGCTGTTTTACTTATGTAAAAAATACATGTAGGCAAAAAATGTAAGTGATAACTTTGTTAACAATGTTACCTCTAATGTCAATGTGAATTCCAAATTCTCTCTCATGTACGGTCATTTGACTGTTTAGCATCTGAAGAAGATGCACTCTGTGGCAATAACCATATTTTTATGGACTTGTTAAAAAAATTATAAAATTAGTTGGGCACGCTGTCTAAACTTTTTTTTGAAGGAGTTTACTTTTTTTGCGTGGTTGGTTTTAATGTGATAATATTTCTCGTGAAAAGTACATTATTCATGGGTTTCACGCTGATTTATGTGTGTCACTTTTTGACACGTCCTTTTTTGTCATCATCATAGTCATCAGCACGGCATTTTACATTGTAATGTGTGTGTGCTAAGAGTTTTCCTTACATCTGCAAATTGTCATGTCATACATACTTTTAGCGCTAACTATACGATATTACACTCGGTGAGAACTTTATAACCCACACCAAAGAACGAAAATGCATCTTTCAGGTGTAAACTTTTGACTTTCTTGTAAGAAATTCAAGTTTAAATATTTTAAATCTAGTCTTTCGCAAAGTGAAGACAGTTCAAAATTCAAAGTCAAGCAAGTAATAAAATTTAAAATGGTGGGAATGCTCTCGTTGACTTCTCCTGGTTCAGGTATGGCACTATATATTCACGTTTGGATAAACCATACGCACTAAAACTTTGTATTCAATAAAAAAGATTTTTTGGAGACGGGATTATATTATTATGCTTGGGTTAACTACAGTCTAGAGAGAGAGATGTCCAAAAAGGGTTCATAAACTATGAATATGTGAAGTCGTAATAATAATAAGGAATAGTTTTAGAAGTTAAAATCATAAAAAACATTTTCATTGAGCCATGAATAGATGCTTGAGAAGAATAAACTTAGGTAACAGGTATAAAGGTATTTAGTAAAAAAAAACGATGTTGTGGAAGTTCATATTGTACACATATTATATTTATGCTAGTTTTCTGTTAAATCTCTCTCGGTTTGGCTAACAACGTAAACTTTTTTATGCAACAAGTCAGATTACCCATGTCTTTGATAATTTGCATGGTGCATTATCTGCAGACAAACTACAATAATATTATTTTGTATGAATGTTTGATTCACTTAAGCCACAACAAAACTACATACATACGAGGTGGTGTATTTTCACCCTCAAAAAAACTTTTGCCATTATGCTTAATGTGACCGCATCGTTGTTAAATCTCAGCTTGATGCCGATGCTCTTGTATATACGAATAGAACCAATACCCGTGAACTTAAACCTCACTTTGGTTTAATAAAAAGTTGACTATCTGCCTGTATACCTAGATGTAGATATCTATACAAAAGGTAGATCCCAATTGTTGATCTAAAATGAAACCCCTTCAAGATTACACAGTATATACGCATGCATAACAGTTCTTATGGGGCTAATTTGATGGATAGACTAAAGAAATAAAATTGTTTATAGATGACATTTTTTCCGCATTTTTCTCCTTTATCGTTATATCAGCTTAACGATAAAAAACACCTGAACAGAGAGTTAGCGAGTTTATCGCTTTTCCTCTGCACATACACCTCTATATAGTATGTTGGTCATGCACACAATTTTCTTGACCAGGTGCGCTTCTACGATACGCTATCGTAATTTTCAAAGCTGCTTCAAATGAAAAATGTATATTATATTTGTATGCATCTTATGGGTAGTCTATAGTGGCAGGTGCCTCTAAAAACTATGAATCATACTAACAAAAATGAAACCGTAAACATTGTGACAAACAGGTAGGTAAAAATGTATTTTATTTTTATGATTTTTTATTGTTTACTAACCACTCCTCCTTTAACCCTGTACTATACTATTAGCGTTTACTCCAAAACGAAAAAAAATGATTATTTGGTCACCCCACTTATAAACCCATATACCTCCACATTTTATATAGTTTATATAGTAGATATATTGGTGTGCATTATCTGCTCATGTGTCAATGATAATCATCATAATAGCCTCTCCTCTGCAATGGGATATGTAAGAACACGCAAAAATGAGTTTGAATAAACTGCTAAAACAATTTTTTGGGGGAAAACTACAAGTTTTCTGATATACATATAAAACATCAACTTTTGGTGTTCAAAATGGTATGTGTTATACACAAGTATACTCTCTAGTAATAATGTACGCTCATGTTCAACTATAACTTTTTTATATGTACGACAAACGATAATGAGTTTACAAATGTGTGGTTTTCGGAATTTCCTTCAAATTGTCTTTGACTCCATTGTACATAACACGACACTGTTATTATGGGAGTAATTTTACCCTTGCGCGTTTCTCAAGTGAACTTTTATCAGATACAACATTTTTTGTCAAGGAGGAAGGGTGAAAATACGAACTACATCGGTTTTGCTACACACACGTAAATTAATCGTGAATATAGAGATAGATCTGTTCTCTACGTGTGGCACAGGGAAAAGACATTAGACCATGTAAAATGTAATGAACCTGTAATATGAATAATATGTGTACGTAGCTTCATAGGTGGGTTTAAAAGAAGATGATTAGAGGTGAATGTTAGAGCAGAGATATATAAAAAATCAAAAGATGTGACTTTTTAGATTTCCCAAATCCCAAATTGTATTTCTCATGCGATATTATTTGTCCATAAAGCAAGCAGTTAGTAAGGGTTTTTTTGGGATTGCATTTTTTTCCGTATGAAATTTTCTCTACATCTTCACATCATCATGATGACTTGTTTTATTGTGGGTACATATAAAAACTTTGCCCAACATCCTGTATGATTTTTTTGGTGTCTTTACAGACTTCTTAGAAGATTGAAGACACCATTTTTATTCACACAGGTAGCAAGAAACGCGAAGCGCGTTCCCTCTTGCCGTTTTCCGCTTTCTATAATATCCACTCCGAATTTATATGAATTTTCCATCACCACACCGTTCCACCTCACCCACCTCATCACCTCTTTTTTCTTGGGATGGGACCCTTCAACTTGAACAGGGTGGTTGTTTGTGAGTGTGGGTGGAGATATTTTTGACTGATGACAATGCATCATTATTATAGCAGGATTGTCAATTATCAAAGAGGCAATTATATTGCGTTGTGTTTTTTTCGGCTGTCGCAATTTTCCCCCGTAGCATTGTTCTTTTTAGAGAGATATTAATCATGAATCACGAAATTTGTCGTTGACAGAGTCAGACATAAAGCACCCGACTTGTTATTTACCGTTGATGGCAAATTAAATTTATGATGCATTAAATCTACAAATATACGTATAAATAGCATGTACATAAAATGTAAAAGGAATCTTTCATTTCTTACTAATTCGCTATTTAATTTCGCTTCAATTCACAATTATCTGGGTAGATTGCATACAAAAAAATTGATTGTGGATTAACAATTAAAATTCATTCATTCATTTAATGGCCTTGAAATAATATTCATGCATTATGTTACATTGATGTATAAAATGTATGATTCAATATTCCTTTCATTTTTAATGATACGGGACTTGGTTTGATTACCTTCGAGATGCTAATTAATACTCTTTCTTGTTAAAAAAATAATATGCTAGATTGCTTATATATCATTTCAATGTTGGATGGAAAATGTCCGGAAGCTGGAAAGCGTGTCCATGCATTTTCTCCAGACACTTTCACTTGGCTCGCGTAAGATGTCTTATGGCCTTATGGCTCACATTCACACCGCTTGTTATGCAAGTTACAAGTGGAATGTCTTCATTTTTGGAACTGGAGCCTGACTACCTATCTTGAATCTTGATCTTATCAGCTCAATGCAAAAATGCAAATTTTTAACTGGGAAGTCATCCATGACACATGACCCCAAGGGGTTATCAATACTCAATACATGCTTATCATCCATATATATAAGTTATATAATTAAGAATACCAGAAGTGTTCTGATATAGAATTTTTCAATGACAGTTTTGTTCTGAATGAGTAAAAGCAAACTTTTTTGGTATATAAATAAGCATAATTATAATAACTACAAATGCGGAATTTAATGTACATGTGTGTTTGTTGGCAATGTAATCTGTGAAGATGACAAGTTCCAGGTATCAAATTTGTAATTACACAAGAAATCTCTCTCTGCTTGTTAAAAAGTGTGTAACGTGTTGTTGGGAGGAAGGCGTCACCGAAAGTGTCACCGATGAAAAATGGCTGCAGTTTGGTCTGTTGGGTTAAAGTAGAGGCGCATTTCTTGAGAGTGTGTAACGGTGTGCACGAAGCAGACGCCAGGAGTGTGTGGAACGCTGAGGAAACCTGAGAGATAGATGAGGGGGAGGAGTTAAGCCCAGTAAATTTGTGGATTTATCTGTATGGTTCCTCTCTGATAGTTTGGGTTTGAAATGTTTCATTGTTATCGCAAGAGTTAAAGATGTTGGTTAAATATGACAATTATAGGAGGTCATATACCTAGTTATAGCGTTAGGATGGTTTCAATGGAAGAAATGAAGCAGAAATAGAGAAAGTTACCAGTAAGATGTGAAAATGTAATGTATTTGGTTGTTGTATTAATTTTTTTGGCGTTTTATCTCTTTTCAGAATACTTAGGAGGAGTGGACACCAAAATGTATTGATCTTAATTTGGAACGGAAGTCTGAAGAGGAGAAGAAAAGGAATTAAAAGGGGCGGAGATCAAAAGTACTCAAATTATCATCATGAATCATTTTGAAATCCCGTAAATTTGGACTGGTTAAAAGAAGACAAAAAGACAAATGTTTTTCAACGGTTTCTTTAACCGGAACCGATAAACTTCCTGAACCCATCTCAGCTTGGGAATTCGGAACCATCTCTTCGTTTGCCTTACTGCATAGTAGTAAGCTTTCGGGCTTGTGAAAACTTAATTTGGGACTCATGGGACGACGAAAGGCGAACGTGGAAACAGCTAATAATGGTAAAGATTGAACAAGTGTATTTATAGCATTTTAATGTATGTGTGTAAAACGAATAGGAAAAAGTTAAAGATAATTTATTATATATTTTTTTGTATTTTAGCTGAGCCAGATACTAATAGAAGGCGAAATGGTCGGGGTGGAGTCACAAAGACATCCACTCGGGGCAGGGGTGCTGGTGGACGAGGTGGCAGAAGACAAAGTCCTGCTCCTGCAGTGCAGCAATCAGGTCCTTCAACTTCTGAATCTCCTCAGAACGCGATATCCAATCACTTCCATTCCTCAGATAGTTCTTCAAACGCCAATGGAAAATCCGAGATTACAAGTAATGGGGACTTAGGAAATTCAATGTCATCTACTAATGGAGGTGGGGGTGCTACTCACAAATCGGAAGATTGGAGTTCCAATAATTCGAATAATCAGGTATGTATTTATCAAGTGCATATTATATGGACATGTATTTACTTAGGTATGTGTGTGTGTGTGTGTGTGAATGGGTCGATTCTTTAATGCCTTCTCCAGTTTACTGCTAACTTTCCTGATTAATACTTTGTCAGTATTTTTTCACTTGTCCGTCCCACAATCGACTCTTCTCGTGACATGTCGCGCTCACGGTACATTGCATGGAAAAGAAAAACAAAAGGCCAAGGTGTAAAAGTGATAGCCACTGTTACTCGCTTCACAGCTAAAAATGGAAAGAAATAGAAGAGTATCATAAAAGTATAACGGAAACATAGATAGGTTATTACTGTTTGGCAAAGCTACTAGCGGCTAACCGTCATAGTTCCAAAGAAAGCAACCACAAAGAAACGGCTCTGAAACTAGAGTAAGTTTTGGAAACGTTGTTTCTCTTACTCTTGCAGTCTTTGTAAGCAAGACTGCTAAAAAATAGAGACATGCTGGAAGCCACATTAATGCAGAAAGTAGATTCGTTAGGTGTTTTTCGGTGTTCCGACCTGTAACTGAATAACAAGTAGAAAATCAAGGTGATTCGTAAAAGAAGGTTTTATATGCCATGGAATACAAACATTTTGACCAGTGGTACAAAGCTAGTTGTTGACGGACAAGCTCTCAGTCAGTGTTCATGTCCATCATGGTATGCAGCAACAGGGTCAAATATAAGAGTAGTTTTTTATATATAGTAGTTTGTCCAGTAGTCCTGTCTGTCGTTTCGTGTCATCAAAAGCGAGTAGTTTATTTATTTCGTGTAGTTTATCATACTACTATGCTCACTGTCTTGTATTGATTTTCTTATAAATGAAGCTTATTTTTACGCAAGGAGGGAAAGCTTATATAGTGTGTGGTAGAGTGTATAGGATGCATAATACATAATAATTTTTTATCTCAAATTGAATAATGTTTTTGTATTTCATTGCGTTACGTTGCAGATTAAACAACCACCAGTGGTAGTGACCAGCACTGGAAATGGCATTTGTGGAGTGGACACAAACAGTGGAGGAAGGAATGACAGCACGCCCAATAAGCCTGTAAGTATTACGATTACTACTACTGTTACTTACACACGAACATGTACTACATTAATCATCCTTATAATCAATATTATCCAGTTATGAGAATGTGATGTAAGTGAAACTGGAAGGTTGTCTAATTTTGTTTAAAACCTATTTATATGCTTGTGCAGGACGCTTTAAAGGATGGAAATAACGGTGGTGGTAGTACGTCTGGAGGAACTTGTAGCAGCAGTAGTAGCGAATCCTTCAAGCGACTTCCGAAGAAAAGAAAATTTGATCTGTCAGACTTTGAGACTCAAGAATCAGAGAAAATCGTTCTGCCAGTAACAACGGCCAGTGCAATATCTACTGCCTCGGTGGTGACATACAGTTCTTCCTCTTCGTTACCAGCGCCCAGTGTTCCAATATCGTCACCAGTTGTAGTATCGAACAACAACTATCATGCAGAGGAAAGAGAATTAATAACGCAAAATGCACCACCCCAGCCTTCTTCTATGCCTTCCAGTTGCCAGTCCGCTATTGTTGCAAATAGTCGACATGTTAACACCATCCACTCGACAGTTTTTGTATCACAGCAGCAATCTGTTGTTGTGAGGGAAAGTAGTGGTGGTGGGGAACTCCGATCTCCTGAAAATATTCATCATTTAAAGCCAGCTAGTGCTATAGTTATTAATAGCAGCCAAAATAATAGTGTTCCTCCACGCATAAGCTCCATTTCTCAACCAGTGATTGTAACCTCATCTCCCGGTTTAAATTCTCATCCGTCTCATATTAGTAACACTAGTAGTTTAAGTGACTCGTACAGTATACCTTCGAAAGCCACCATGCTTTCGAACCACCCCTATGAAAGACCCTCGCAATCTGCGATATCCGCAACTCATCACGTAATCAAAAGCCCAACTAATTACTCCACTTCTCACAGTCATCATAGTCATCAATCACAAGGCCTTTCTTTGCCCGTAAGAGACCAAACTCCAGAATCCTACTCTTCGCCCTATGGTCCAAACCAAAACCGAGCTGTTATAACTCAACAACCTTCAATGTACAAAGTAAGTGGCACAAATACTCCAAGTGCTGCTTTATCTCCACCGAATTCTATCCTGACACGGCAGGACACCAGTCCTCACGTACATTCACAGTCGGATCAGCAGCCTATTGACTTAGGGTGCAGATCGTCGAATAGTCGAATTGGTGTTCATCATTCTAGAAGTCTCAGCCCTCAACATTGTCAGTCGCAGCAACAATCAGGATCGCATTCTCATTACGGTGCAATAAATCAACCTCAACAACAATCGGTGGTTACTTATAGGAGCAGGTCCCCGTCCCCATCCCCCTCATCTTATCGCGTACAACATATTCACCAAGTCCATTCTGAGCAGATACAGTCTTCTCGAACGGTGCATTTGTCCCCATCACCGCAAGGCCAAGGATCAGCCAATCAATCGGCGCAGTATAATTCGTCGGCTTTTAGACATCATTTATCTCCGACGAAGGTTTGTCTAAAGTTAAAGCAGTAACAAAGTATAATCTGACGTCCTTTAAGAAACCATAATAATTGAAATTGTTTTATTTTTAACTTTCCAGACGCCACATATGATCCATTATCAAGGTCAATCAGCCAACGAAGGTCTGAATTTAACCGTTGACAGAATAAAATCTCCTGTTGAGTATACGTATACGCAGTCGGCAAGTGGAAATTCGTCGGTTGTTACAACTTTATCATCCAACACTGCCGCAGAAGCCAAGTTTGCACAGATTGCTCCTCTCCTAAGTCAAGGAATTATTCACCGACAACACACACACAATCAGGGTTTGGAACATCAATCGATATCCCATTCTCAGTCGGTGGTTGTTGACGATAGGCTGCTGATGACTGCACCCTCAGTTCACCACAGAAAGGAAGATCATCCTCATGAGCTTGTTCTCCGTGGCCCCGGCGTTCTTCAACAGCACTCAAGTCAACAGCAGCATTCTGTTGTAAGCAGTGTCATATCCAATACCTCGTCACTAAATGCATCTGCGGCTGAGTCACAGGCAGAAGAATACCGCGATCGCCGACCCACCATTGAAAGAATACACAGACCACCTTCAGTGGAAATAAATCGTGGAGATGCTTCTGAAAAGCATTTAGAAGACAATATTCAAACATCTCCCTACTCGACTAAATATAGATATTCTAACGACGGCTGTTTTCAGACAGTTTTACAACAGGTAATTATAAGAATAACTTGTTGTAGAATCATTATTTGTAAGTTAATCTTTTATTTGAAAATCTTACTTGAACTTGATTGCCCTTTTTATGCAGAAATCTAAGCAAGATGAACTTAAGGAGCGTCAACGCTGGACTAGTACAAATTTGAAACCCGAAGTTGTTGCCCAACCTGCAGAAACGCAATCCCCCAGTCATCCTCAACAAGTTGATGTCTCACAAAGAACTGCCACAAATAATACTACTCAATCTAATGTTGCCCCGTCTCAACCTGTACTTGACCTACGTGAATGGAAAGGACACAGGGTTCTTGCTAAACGCTCAGATGGACGAAGCAATTTCTACATGCCTGGAGTAATCACAGCAGTAAATGGACATTCCACCATCACTGTGCTTTTTGATAGAGATCAAGTTTATGAAGAATATACCAATGTTATTTTGTCATCAACTTCATTCTACGATATTGTATCGGATGCCAGCCCAGCCCCAGCACAAGTACGTAATACTGTCAATGAAAAAAAATTACCATTGCTTGAATATATGATATATTGAATGTGTACTCAAAAATTATGCCGAATTATTGCAGGTTACTGTTGGATGCAGAGTGAGCGTCAGGACAAGTCCAGAAAGTAATTTATTCGTAGAAGGTGTCGTGTCCAGAATAAGCGGTTGGCCTCCACAGTACGTAGTAAGTGTTGCTGCGGAAGGAAACAAGGATTATACTGTTGCCCGACCCAACCTTAGACTATTATTGCCTCCGTGGTGGGATGAACTTAAAGCTATCGAGTCTATTTATGCTCTACCTCATAATACGCCTACAATACCCGAATCAACTCCAGCTACACCGGCAGACAACGAGACGCCTGTTCCGTCAGCTAGTCGACGATCACCAGCAGTCGATACCAATGTCAATACGGAGGAGAAGAAACGTTTGGAGTATGACTTTTGCGAATCCGATGATGACCTTAGAAGAGAGGACATACACTTTGAAGCAATGACCATTGGAGGTCGAAGTGCGTCCCTCACTCCAGGAACACAGTTGGGCAGTAGCAAGTGTAGCAGTGTTCAAAGTCATGTGAGCTCTGGAAGTTTGATTGGCGAAAGAGGTACTCCTAGGAGCCAAGCCACGACGCCTAGGTCTCTAAATGACACACCTCACAAGTACAAAAAGGGAGATGTTGTTTCTACTCCAACCGGAATACGTAAAAAGTTTAACGGCAAACAATGGCGTAGACTCTGCTCAAAAGAAGGGTGCACGAAGGAATCCCAACGCCGTGGATTTTGCTCTAGACATTTGGGAATTAAAAAGCCACACCACGGCTCTCAGAATAGTTCATTAAGGTATGCAATTGTTACTTTTAAAAAGGGTTAGATTTGGAATAATGTCTGTTTATTAAATGTACTATTTACCTAACTAACAAATTAATTTTATTTGTTTTAGTAGTAGCCGATCAAAATCCAAAGAAAGTGAAGCTGACGAAGCCAGCTCTAGAGATTCCGGTACATCACCAAGTAGCTTACGTGATGTACGTGTGGCGGGTAGATTTGATGCGGATGAAACGGAAGCTGCCACTATGCTTGTGTCACTCTCGCGTTCCACGTCTCCATCATTTTCGCCACCATCATCTCAAAAGAGTGGATGCAATTCACCAAGAGTTCTGCAGTCTCCTCTGACTGTGGGATCCAGACATAACTTGTTCCTGCCAATAAGTGGAGTGCCGTGCACTTCACCGGTCCCAACTTCATCGCCTGCAGTGGTAGTTCAGAGTGTTAGTGGAGAAAGACGTCCTCACCAGTCTGTTATTCGTCCTGAAATTGTACGACCAAGGATTGCACCTACTGGAACAAGTGTCATTCAGATGAGCCCAATGCTACCTACTACTGTAACAATGTCAAATGATGGTGTCACAAGGACCCCATTGATTGTGCAAACTAGTAGCGGGTCTGTAAATGGAATTCAAACGACTACAACTTGCAACATTGTTCCAGCAACGTCTGTAAATGGAACTCCTATTGGGATTGTCATTACGAACCCACGAATTACTACCAGTCAAGCTACCGTCAGTGGTAATGTGTCCAATACATCAGTTATCAAGGAAGTAAAACAGGAACCGCAAAATTTATTGCAAAATCATGAAGGAAATCGAATTCTCACGGCACCATTGGCACCACCTGCACCTCTTGGAATTATGAAAGGATCAACCATAAATTTGACTCCGTTGATGGTTCAGTCAGCTCAGGGGGCTGCCAAGGGGCAAGTGCAGGTAACTATATATAACTGTTAATTCAAATTCATTCAAGTATGTTATAAGTGGTTAGCATTTTTCTTATGCCTGTATTTTTTCAGTTTGTTTTAGCACCAGTGGCTACTACGTCAATGTTAGCACAATCGCAACAGCGTCAAATCGTTGCAGCCACTGGAACGACGCCGTCCAGTACGTCTACTCCCATCAGCACAGTGGTAACGGTGTCTAATGGATCCTCCCTCAACACAAGGAAAACACTTTTGTTTACATCTGTAGCTCAGCCAACCGAGTGCTTGCAGACAACCCTACATAGTATTCGGGGTCCCCCAAACGGACGACCTGAGGTGGATATGAATACCAAAAACGGAGATTCAAACGCGACCGGTTCATCTACAACAGGGACGGTTAACGGATCCGTAGTAAATGGACCATCATCTCCACCTCAGTTAATAATTCCAGAAAGCTCCGGAACATCCGACACCACATCTGTTGTTTTGGTTAGACCCAAAGTTGAGACCATTCCTAAAATCATTCATGTAGTGGATACTTCTCAGAGCGGCAATAATGGCGCGACTGCTACCAATGCAAGTAATGCTAATTCAACGGCAACTCTTCTTCCCTCAACTAACAGCTTAAGTGGAAACAACTCAGCCCCAGCTCTGCCAACACAACTACTTCCGGTGGTTCCTTGCTTACCAGGACCGACCGATGGAAACACATCTAATGAAAGTGACACTGATACTACTCCAAAGGTCTACCCATGGCATGCTCTACTACCCTTTTTGACACCAACTCCTTCACCACCTCAGCAGTCTTCTCAAAACGGCACTCCTGAGTCTCCAGCCGGAAAGGATGGATCAACCACCAACGTGGGGCAGCATGACGGTGAACTGATCCTCCCAGACATTGGCGACGATGACGATGACGTCTTCGAAGGGGTTACCGATACAGTTACAGGTTCTACAAAAAGACGAGCCCAGAGTTTACCAGCGTCAAAGGATGATCCCAAGGAACCAGTAGCACATTAAGTGGAGCACAGGATGGGAAGCGTCGCCGAACCAGTTCCAATGAGGACGGGGCATTCCCAGGAGGTCATGCGGCAGGAGAGGTAATGGATACAAGCTTTGGGGAAACAAAAGATGGAAATGCTGCGGAGAAGGATAAAGCTGGCGAAATATCCGACGATGATGATAAAATGGTAACCGTCATTCTCAACTTTCGTTATACAAAGAATTTCGCTATAATAAGTAATTATGAAATAGCTATAAAGGATATTTTCTTTGTTTTAGGTTATTTGCGATGACATTGATTTGCAGTGCAAAGAAAAGGTTTCTGATTGTGAATCGGATACGGAAGAAAATAAGAATACCGAACATGGACGTAACATTGGGAAAGCGGCAAGAGCATCAGAAAATGACATTAAAGAGCAGTCGGCATCTCAAACGTTTGTTGCCGTTACAAATTCAAATCTTGCACCTGGAACTACAACTATTTTGCAAGCAAATGCAACTCCGATCTCCATACTCACTCCAACATCAATTAAACCAAAACCTATTCGTCAGTTACCATCTGACTCTTCGTTACCGCCCGTTCTTTCTCAGGGTGTACCAAAACTGGTGTTCCAACCGGCTGGTGGAGCTTTCCGCTCCGTTCCTAGTCCAAAAGACCCTTTAAAGGTTAGAAAAATAATAACTACATTTCAATAATTACAATTTAATGTTTACTTTTTATTATCATTCGTGTATATCACTTTATAAATGTGTGTTTCATTTCTAGTCGGAGGAAAGGCATGATAGTGGTCAGTGCATGGATTCGAAATCTGAAGAAAAGATCATTCTAACACCAAAGCCGCAAACAACGTTGGTTGCATTCACACAAGTAACTACTGCTGGTGGGTCTGTGCCAACACAAGCTCTTCTTGTGAGACCAACTATTACGATCCCCTTTGCGAATAATAAAAATGTAACTACCACATATTTAACATTGCTGAAGCCCGTGGACACCACCGTAACCTCAAACATGAATACTGTGAATGTCCAAACTCCGTCAAGTGGTATGACCCACTCTTATTTATACATTTTTGTAACGAATGTTGAGCCCGATCTGTTTCTTAAATTATTGTCGTCTAACTTGCAGCTCCCGAACGCTTAACTGAAGGCGACAACAAAGTGAAAGCCACAGTTGTGAACATACCAGTAGGGTCAACGACTGGCTCTACAGAGGAGGGCAGCACAAAACCTGGCGAAAAGGTATTGTTGCTTTTTACACATTATCCCAAAAGCATATATTTTCAAACATGATGTACCATTTTATATCTAATATTATTTTTAATTCGTAGGATGATTCAAGACCTTTTGTTTTGGCACCGACACCAGCTCAACTTGGAAAGGCTCCGTTGCAACGACGGCAGTCCCAAGGAAATTGCCTTCCGCTTTCATTCACACCAGTTATTGGTCCTCACGTTATAGAGAAGAAAGAGAATGCTAACGAAGACGAGACTCCCGACAAGGTTGAAGCTGAAGAACCTAGCGCAACGCCTGAAGCTGAGATAAAAGAAGAGGAAAAAGTTGAGCCGGAGAAACCAAAGCAATTTGATATCCCTCAGTTGACGATTAGAGTTGATTTTGCTCCTGATGAGCTGCCCGAAGGACAAGAATGCTTATCTGCGTCACAACTCACTCCAACACCAAAAAGCTTTTTTAAGAAAAACGTGGAGGACGGCATGGATAAGTAAGACTTTTTTCCACAATGGACTTTACTCTTTGGATCGGTGGAGGATCTCTTATGGGCTATCCTATTCTTTACTAACTCTCCTTAATAACTCAAAACTTTATTTTCAATATTAGATTGTTTAACACTATCTATATCAACATATTTGTCTTTAAATTCTTTTAATAATGAATGATTATTAATTATTATTTTTTATTTTTGTAGAGTATTGGAGCAAGTGAAATTCTCTGAGAAATTCTCAAGCTTGCCTCAGTTCAATCCGGGAGAAACACCTTCTCCCTCTACTTTATCTTTGCCATCCAGCCCACGAATGATTTTGAGCACCTTCAGAAAAAAGCGTATGCCTTCGGGTGAGTTTAGAACACCTCAAGAACAGAATATTCAAGAAAGTCCAAGCATAAACCCTCCTACTAACCCCACACCAACTCCAACTTGTGTAGCCACCGATCAACTTTCAGTAGATATGAGAGCAGAGCATGATCGATCTAACGAATCATCTCCAGCTCCTGTGAAGCTCACCGGTAGTACATTCTTTGGTCCAGATTTCAATGTTGAAGCCTTCAAAAGTAAGCTTATTATTTAATCCAATTAGTTGATTTTAGGGGATTGCTTGAAAAAAATATGTGGCATATATTTATGTAGATGACAATCCACATGCGCGATCGAACGAGGACGGACCAATACCAGTGTCACCACTTATTCCTGATCGCACCCCAACGGCTTTAGCAGGTTCTTCTGCGGCTCTTGCAGCTCTGAGATCTCCGAGGACTCCCAAAACTCCAAGTGCTAATAGAAACTTAAATGAACCAGGAATGGAAAAGGGTCATCGTCGAATTTTGGAACAAAGGAGACAATTGGTTGTGCAGCTGTTCGAAGAAAATGGTCTCTTTCCAACAACTCAAGCAACGTCCGCGTTCCAGGTACATTTTCTTTTCTTCAAAACTCGTAAACTTGCGGAGCTTTAATTTCTTAAAACCCTGATCCCAACATTTTATTCTTATAATCAGAATCAACATGCGGATGTCTTTCCAAACAAGTCTTGTCTTCAACTGAAAATAAGAGAAGTTCGTCAGAAGCTTTGTGGCTCCACAAAATCTCAGCTCGGATCAGCACCACCAACGCCACTCACGCCTTCGGCCGCCGATTCTTTAGCCACATTTAACTTACCATTAACGCCATCAACACCGATTGATTCAGCAGCTTCACACTCTTCACAACATCACAGCTCATCAGGCTCCACGGCATCGACCATGCTTTCTCAACAGGAGTAATACATTATCAATGACTCGTTGAATACCTCTAGTTAATTTTTGTCTCGTTTCCTGGATTGATTATCTCACTTTTACAATTAAGACCTTATGGGAAAGGTGACAAAATTTCAGAATAACTCCAGCGAGTGCTTATATATAAATGCTAGACTGACAATAATAGGAAATATAAAGTGAGCATGTTTTGGGTTACTAGTTACACGGTAATTATTTCTGGTGTTCCCCACAGAATAATTCAGGTATAAATCATTAATACGATACGAAAGTGTTGCGTGATTAATTTTACAAATACCATGTGGCCATGTTTGAGTAAATTGTGTATAATTAAGCAATGAGACTTTAGGATTACTATCATGCACAGCTTTCGTCGTGCCAGTATCTACCAACACGAGTTAATATGCCTAAAACATAATAAATTCTAAAGTAAGGTTACGTGTTAAATATAAATACGTTTTTGGTGACTTAATAAATCAATATTGGAGCCTTAGGTTTCGATTCTTCAGACAAGTACAAATAAATCACAGAAACTGAGTTCTTGATAGTTTAACTGAGAAGCGATAAATTAGATAATTTCAGAATCAGAAGTCAAATCTTATTATTGAATTTGGAAATAATATAGGATGATTCAGTGTGTACAGGCATGCTAGGATATAAAAATTCAATCTGTGAATCTTTTTAAAAGATTGTCCTTCATGTTTGGACATTCTATCTAAAGGCTCTAATTGATTTTTTACATATCGTAAGTCCTACTTCTTTTAAATCTCTGATTTGTGAACAATTTTTGGAGTCAAACTCTTTTACGGCTCCTTTGTCCCTTTTAACTTAAGATGAAATGAAATTACTCAAAAAGTGAGCTATTGTAATACCTATAACCCCATCAAATATAGACGTACAAGATATTTTAATGTTGATATTTTGCTTGCTGGAAAGTTGGAAAAGATCCAACGGACGTTCAGGGGTTGTGTAAGAAGGTTAGTTATAGTACATGAAATGAGATGAGAACAAAATTACAGGATTAAGTAAATTATGTATGTACTGTTGTCCATATCCTCACAGTCGCGAAATAGTTGTTTGCAAAAAAGGGCTTCATTAATGATGCACTCGAGCGATTAATTAATTAGGCGTGTAATATATTGTATTTGAAAGGTGATGGAAACTCACTGTTCAGTTCTCTCAAGTGCACTGGAATAACTTGTGTGGAAACTCCGAATTAATGGTGCATGTATAGGAAATATCGATGTTGATAGTGTTTTGTATCTCCTTCCATACTATACGAATGATAATTAGGTATTTTGTTGCGACCCAATATGTATAACTCCATCAATAATAGCTGCATCATCAGTAGCGGTCAATTGTTCGTAAGATAAATCTTTGCACACAAAAAGAAGATTATACTTACTATTTATTGGTAGGAAATGATTGTAATATATAAATACTGCATAATACAGATTTAATGATATCAATGACTCAGGCAAACTAAATAGAATGATGTGTACGTAGTTTTAATAATTGAAAATATATAATAATTGTTACGTATATTAGATGTAAGGTGCAGTCACGGAGTTTTTACTAAGGTCATTGGGAAGTTAATAGACAAACTTTTTTTGTGTTTGAGGATACGATAGAGAAATGTGTAAAAAAATAATATGCTTGACGTATTCGTACCAAACTATTAATATACTTTATTATATAACAGCAACAATAATAATATTAGTAAGCGTTTTACTGACAGTCATCTTCATTCCTTCCTAGCACGGTCCCATCGCAATTTCGCTGTCCAATTATCGTGACTACTTGTCTACTTATAAATATGTAATTACTGAATTGAAAGAAGAAGAAAAAAATATTAAGGTAATATTGGCAAATATAAAAAAACATGAGCAAACTACATTCCTTTCAATCATAAGTCAGTTTAGAGAAACAATGAGGGCATAAATGTGTAACGTAATTGCTGTCTTTTTAAGAGATATTTTAACAAATTTATCAATTCATTTTTCTGTAGGGTATTGACGAGATCGGCCATAATGATTTCCATCCATTGCCTAAAATGATCGCATTTAAGAAAAATTGTTTCGCTGGACATTTTTCTTCAGAGCGATAGAACAGTACCTTTTTGGATAGGAGATCGCTTTCACAAGAAGCCATTCGAACAGAATAAAAAAATCATAATACATAAATAATTTCAAAGAAAAATGATCATACTTCATTATGATCTGAGTTAGATGGAGGGAGACGAGGAAGTTAAAAAAAGTAAAGAAAAAAATAGCATTATAGCTAGCTCATTAGTTTAATATATTATGTTAAATATATACAAAAAAATACAGACATACAAATCTATAAGTATAAGCAGGCCATGCGATCACATAAAACAATTTCTTTTGTTCCGTGTGTCAGTCGTTACCTAATTAATTCATGGTGCATTCAAAAATACAAGATTAATATGGTATTTTTTGATGACTGAAAAAAAAGATAATGAAACAGCTAGCGTAATATGAAGACTCATTCATTACGTTGAATTGAAACATGTAAAAGACTTGAGAATGACGAGTCAGAAAAAAAGTTTGTTTTATAGCAACTTTTACTCTCACTACTAGAGACACAGACACACCACCAGTAATAATGCCAATTTGTATGAAAGTGTTTTTTTTTAGAATTTCATATAGAGTCATCAAATATTAAGAGAAATTATAGAAAGAGGTTTAAATAACTATTCTTGGACTGCGCAGTATATAAATATTATATAGAATGCTTTAAAATATTTTGTCATCACATCAATATCTCGTTTTTTGACTAAACGGTGTAAACTCTACAAGTCCATCGCAATTTAGCCCGTTGGCTGTATAGAGAAGATTTTATTAAACAAGCTATAATGAAAAAAACTATTCCCCAATTTAAAACCATAATTATGCGTGAGGACAATATTCTTATTAAATCGTTTATAAATATTATTATGTATGTTTAAAAGTACTTTATATAGAAGAACGAGAGGAGTATGTATTCGCCGCTCAGTGCTCTACATACTGGATGTCATTGCCACTATCATTTATTTTCAATCTCATAATTATAGTTAGTTTTTAATGATGAGCAGCTCTGTGTTGAGTTATTTTTTCCTGTGCAATTGTTATACCAAAGTGAAAGGATGAATGAAAAAGTAAAAACTCGGATTTGCATAATTAATTATGTGGTATAATATTCAGTGTGAATGAAATACGGTTTACGTACCATGATGTTCAGTATCAAAGTAAACGGTATAAAAATACCATTTTTTCGGTTACGACTTTACAGTAACTTGTATGTATGAACAAAGACGGACTTAATGATAATAATTTAATGACTCCCATAAACTGTATGAAATGGCTTTGTGTGTGTGATTGAACTTAAGCTATATTTTAATTTTTCTGACAATTATTTCTTCTTTTTTTCCTGGACAGGTGTAAACATTAAAAAAGGTGTGTTGTAACATTGTTACTTTTTACCTTTACAATGATTACGTATTCGATATTCAAATTGGTAAAAAATACAGTTACACATACGGCGTGGTTAGTTTGTTGGATTGAAAGTATTAAAAGAAATGACAGTGTCTTTGGTGTAAAAAACAATTACAGTTGACAAATTTATTGTTTAATTAAATACATTTTAAGTAAAAAATTGTTCTTGTTAGTGAGCTAAAATCTGTTACAACAATCAATGCCATTTTCGTCAGCAATTATGAAAAATGCATAATAATTGTTTCATATAATATAATATATAGTACATATATATATATATAATTATGTTACATGAATATTATGAACATGTACACTAATTTTTTCAAAAAAGGATATCCGGTGGAGCATAAACCGAAACCGGATTGACTATCATTGATTATCAACAAAAATTAATCAATATATATTCCGTAAGAAATTAGTTACTTGAATCAAAATGTGTTGATGAAGATTAACTTTATGAAGGACAGTTGAATGCATTTTCATGTTATTTTAATTAAATAGGTACTATTACACTTAACTTTTACTCTGTAAGTAATTTAAAAATTTTACATTATAACCCGTTATTATACTATATAATGAACTATATTATTATATTACTATTAATTAATTACTCATTGTATAAGTACATTATTATTACATATAAAATATTTACGAAGTTTACGATGTTATTCTCAACAAAAATTTTTGAAAACAGAAAATATAGACAGGGCACAAAACTTATTGTACCAGAATTTTCAGCGCGGAACTGCATAATAATTATTATGGAAATGGAGAAGCATCTACAAAAATTGTTGCACTTATGATGATGATACTGGGAGATGCTTTTAACTTCGTTATACGACAAAACAAAGGGTAAATATAAGTTGAAAAATAAATGAAATAATTGCACGCGAAATATAGAACAATGACAAGTGTACCTTTTTCCTTTCTTTCATAAATCATTTTATTGCATATTATAACATCTACTCATTCTTGACACCTGTTGATAATCATCTCTTGAGAAATGAGTCTGCTACCAAAAGTCATAAAAGGTGTTATTATTGGAGTCTTTAAGTGGATCTGGCGATTGTCGGTTGAACTGGATAAAGAAAAAAAGTTTACTCGCCGCCCTGAGTACCTTCCTATGAAACGAAGTCCATGATTTATCATTAACATGCTTTCTTCTCATTATGATCTCTTGATCGACTCAGGCCAACCTTATTTTTAAGTGCATGCAGTAAAATTAGCAGTTAAAGAGCTGATGTTGATGATAGCAGGCGCTTCATTCTTTAGAAAAGGTAATGAGTTATGCCAATTGTATAAACGGCAGTTGTTGAAGAAAGTAAAGACAATACAAGCCTTTGAAATTGAAAGATTACATATCTCATGTCATGCCCTTTTTTGGATACATGAATTCATGATGCATTAAACGAGATAGGAAGATATTATTTTATTGTTAAATGTGCTCGATGTTGATAAATAGATGCTGCATGCTGGTGATTGTGATCATGTCGATGTTAAAGAAAAATAAGACTTATCGGAAGATAACATTTCAATACAATGATTCTTTATAGCCAAAAAAAATAATGTGCACACGATTAAGACTAAGGATTATATTGGAGTTTTTTATCCTTTTTATATTTTTGTTAAACTGAAGAGTTAATAGGATGTTTAGTTGGAGAACATAAAAAGCATAATTATCAAAAACTTGTATAATCTGACAAAATATTTAAAAAGAAACATAATATATGTTTATTTTGAATGTATTAATCATTAGAAATGTTTCTTTTTGGCAATTTGTAGCCTAAAGCTCAAAGCGTGGTTTTACCTCATCTATTGAACATTTTAACGGGCACTTTTGCAGACGTAGTTAACATCATTACGAAACAAAATGCAATATGAAGCATTCCATGATAAGCAGTGAAATAAAATATAAGCCTCTTTCATATTGCGCCCAATAGGCGACAAAGTGAAGTGGATGTGTAGTTATAATTTATTGCCATATAAGTATGTGACGGCTTGTCTTTATCTCGATTTAGCCCCAAAGCCTTCTCTCATCAGTGGTATTTTTTTCTTCCTCATGACTCATGAGTGCAGTGTGACGATCGCGCAAAACAGCAATTAAGCTTTTGGCATCATTTGTTCGATACCGGCGGACAGAAAAACATTTTCTTAAAGAATGGACTACTAAAATGGGTAGTAAATGTCTTTCAAGGAATACTCCTAATCCGCAATGGTGCCATTAGCAGGAGTCAAATGTTTTGAAATACAGCAAAACTGAGCTGAAATATCGGCAAAATTGAAAGTTAACAACTTCCTTGTTATTCTGCACACACGTGTTTAAACTAAAATACATATATACTGTAAAATTTGGTGTCTTATCATCGTTAGGATTACAATGTAATGTAACAGTCAAGAGGGATTGAATGAGACGCGAAGGGACGTAGGATCAGAGTCTGACTGTTACGATTTCTTTAGAATGAAAAAAAAATCTCTCGCTCTGGTTTTAAATAGCCAAAATAGGATAGATAGATATTACAATTAATTTCTAGTTATTATTAGGACATCCACGGATTTTTATGCATAATCCAAACTTATTCTAGTACATTATGTATATTATCGTGTGCTGTGGTCATGCAAGCCTTTAGGAAAATCAGGGAGTCCGAATAGGATCAGGATATTATCACAATCATGAACATGAATCAGAAATATGCATGTCTTCTTTATGTACATATCAAGAATGAAAAATGAATTCAGAGAGATAAAAATTCTCGTATGGCTCAGCTTTTAAAATTTTAAACAGCTACACAAATACAATGTTAACCAGAGATGATATTATTACAACAACCATCAACAAGAAAGAATGCGTTTCACGTTTTGCCGGAGAGAACAATATATAATGAAATCATAAAACGAAGTACATAATAAAAACATGAAAACTTGATGGGAGAGATGACTATGTCCGTTTTGTGAGTGTCGTGCTAAAAAGCTTTTAAGAAGGTGTCAAAAAGGGTTACAGGAATGCATATAGAGAGGCTTGTATGGATAGCATAATAATAATTTGAAAGGAATCTCGAGGATTACTTTTGAGAGGGTTAAACGAATGGACGCAGGTAATTTACACTTAAATCCAAAGTAGAATATTATATTATGCCTTTATCGTCTATTCAACAGGCAACCACTTGAAATCGGACTTCGGGTCGTCCGTCGGAGTGCTTGCTGCCAGAAGCAAGTTCGTATAACGCTTACACCAGCGATGACGATCTGGTGATCCGTCACCATCATAATCATGCACTTCACCAAATGCAATGAAGATTTTTATTGTTATGAGTTGTAATAATAAAAGCTTCAGCACTTGAGGGCATCAAGCCGTCATCATGATTTTCATCAACAGCTACAAGAAATTTGAGAAATGGACAATAGGTTTTGTGATGCTTTGTCTTTTCACCCCAAACTCAAACCCCAAGTCTCATGCTCAGCAGTACCTAGTGTGACCAGATATTTCCCACCCAAACATAGTACTTTCAGAGATAAAAATATAGGACAAATATAGTACCTCAAAAAAGCTTTAAGGAGCTACCGAAAATTGCGTTTTGTATTAATTTG